>PVJD01003812.1:0-153118 GCA_004026545.1 Mormoops blainvillei | reverse complement strand
ATTGTTTCATTTGCAGTGCCATTCGGACATGAGATTTCCTACATATCCTGGAGTAAGTACTGTGTTTGAGGGGGTAAAATTGAAATGAAACCTCAAACCCATGTCTGACTGCCTGCTACAATGAAAGCCAAAGTTGTGAGACAGCTGCTGGTGAGAAAGTAATGGTTTATTCAAGTGCCAGTGACTTGAGAAGACAGGGAACTCATGTTCTAATAAAACTGTTTTAACATAGTACAGGGAGAGGGAAAGCATAACAAAGACTTCAGTGGGAGGGACTGTGACCTGCAGCAAGACAGTGTCCTTGCCGGTCCCAATACGAATCTTAAACAGCAGCATGCTGAAACTGGTCGGCACCACCAACATTCTGGTAGTTGGGTGATTGTGTCAACCAAAGTCATGATCAAGGCCATTTCACTTACCAGCAGGAACCCCAATTGCTGATACCTGCAAAAGGCTTATAAAGAAACTGTATGTAAGTTCTTTTAATCAGTCTGCTAGTACATTTTATTCTGTTTTTATTTCATGGTAAGTCAGAGTAGTATAAAGTTTTATTCCTTGTTGTAAGGAATGAAATCAATGACAGGGATCATTGTTTGAATCTGTCATTACTCTTTTCCTGGCCCAAACTCTGCCACATGAAAAAAGAAGGCTCTGATTTAAAATCTACACGAGGTATACATAAAAAGAGAGCACCACAATTTAATTACACAGAAAGAGTTGGAAGGACACCATTGTTGACAGTGCTCACAGAGTCTCTGTTCTTTATCCCTACAAGGCAGATGTGAAGGGAGACAGGACTGGAGCGACACATTGTTACCAGTAGGCTGAAGCCAGGCCCACACACAGACATCAGTAGAAAACAACAGAGTAAGAATGTTTTCGTTTTTGTTTTTAGGAAAACACCTTTGTGTACCTTTATTTCAGGTCTATTTTGCTTGAAGAAGCTTTTCTTCCTAAATCCAAATACTCCAGAAGGACAGTAAACTTCATTTGCTTTTTTCCTGATATTAAATCCCTCTTTAACCTGCTACTTTAATATCATGTGGAACCCCAGTCATCTGTTACAGTCTTCTTTGATGTTTTAAATTGAATTTGCCTATAATCTATACTTAAATATTTTTAGAATTGTAAAGCAATTCAGTGCCGATAAACAAATTAATAAGTCAATTAATCCCAAAATAAAATCATCACCCAGAACCGTGATCTGTAGGAATAATTACTGTTAAACATTAGGGCTTCACACTGTTGTGAAGCCGTTTAGTCTCTATGCCAAAGAGTTTCTTCCTAATACTCTCAAATTGTGACATGGTACATGTAAGCCTTGGTATAATCTCCAGGCCTTTTCTTTACTGCACTGCACTCTCAAAGTTTTAATATAACACTCCACATTCTCTGAAGGAAGGTCTTGTGGGCTAGGAATTGGAATGTTATATTATCTCCTCAGTTTACCAATCACACTTGTATAATCTTAGGACACTAAATGTCTTTATATATTATCACCATAGATTAAATACAGAGTGGAGCAGAAGTAACTTTACAGTTGTCCCTATGGAAAATAATACAATAATTAATATATAATAATATTAAAATACTCAGTTTGCATACTCACTACTGCACCTACTTTTACCCCGCCTGTTCAGCTAACAATATATTATAAACCATGAGATATGGCAAACAGAAAATTAGATAAGATGAAAGTCACCACAATTATTTTTAAAAATCAAAGGGAAACAGAGGAGAGGCTGAGAAAGCAAAAGTTACTATATTTTTAAGTAATTATCATTTTAAAATTGTAAGCCTAGGCACTAAATTTTATATGAGAAGTCTTGTGAGTTTGCTCAGATTATATCCATTCAATGGAGATTTCGATCTCCACATCTAATTTTTCAATTTCTAGTTTCAGAAATTTTCTTTCTTTGCTTTCCTCTGCTTAAGTGTATTTTCACTCCAGCACAGAATAAATTTAAAAAACGATAGACTCAATACTTTTAAAAATCTCCCATAGTTCTAATATTTAAAGTTCTTCCTGATCTGATTTTTAAAACACAGTAATTAATATTTTAACTAATGGCATCAAAAGAATAAATTTATTTTTAAAACTGCACTCTCTAGTGGAAAGGTTGTGTTGTTTTATTTTTCAACATGTAAAATCAACCCGGACATAGAAATAGCCTTGTCACTTACAAATAACCTAACAGATGATCCAATCACTGTTTTTTTTTTTTTTATTTTGATATATAGCGATTTTTAAAATTTGAATCTGTAGGATAAAATATATGTTTTCATACTGAACATGTAGTATAATAGTTTAAGTTAAAAGTAATTAAGAAATGCATAGTGACTCACAAAGTGTTTGAAAAAAAGATTTTAGGACGCTTGGTCTCTGGCTGATATAAATATTTCTTCACCTTTGATAGTATCAAAATAGATACGCAATTTTTGCACGCATACTGAGTCTGACTCTATGGGTAAATTACCCCAAATGAAAATCCTCTAAATGCTTACTTACCTATGTTGGTGAGAAATCTCAAACAAGAAAAAGTGCAGAGAAAGCCTTGGGGGAATAAACCGCGTATTAACATCACAATGAAATCTACAGATTATCACTCCCAAATCAGGTTATGTAGCATTACCTGTATAACCCTGTTACATTTAAAATATTTCCTTGAACTTGTTCATTGTTAACATTTAAATAATGACTCCTCTTATAACTATAATTTGTTGACATTATTAAACTACCCCCGTAGCACGTCTTGTTGACAAAAGATACCCCTTCTTTATGCACTTAACATTTTTTTCACTTGCATTTGATAACCCAAACTGATACTGGTAACCTGCCCACTGCAGGTAGCCTGGACAGTGACCTGAATGTGAGCAGGGGTGGAGGGAAAGAGTCCACAGGGACCGCACGACTCTGCCTGGGAAACCATGCTAGGTCAGCAAGTGAGGACAGAGCCTTCCATGCCCAATAGGTCAGAACAGGAAGAAGCCATTGCACTGAGCATGCGCAAGGCTAGCAAGGGTGATCGACTAAGGGAAAACCCTCCTACTCCCTTCCTGTTCAGTGAAGACCTATCAGTCTAGCCTGGGAAAAGACGACTGACTGGGTGTTCTGGACTCTGCTGAAGTGCCCCAGAAGTTTGTTCAGCAGCCTGACCTAAAGGAGTAGCTTATATAAAGTGAAGGAAGGGAGAGATGCACTCTCGTGGAGCCACTGGCAGAGATGCAGGCCAGTGCTTTGTGAGGCAGGCAGGCCCTGGGACCTGCAGCATGCCCAACAGAGGCCCCTCAGAGTTGGCCACAGGCAGGTACCCCAGTCCCCAGTATAGGAAGCAGTGGTGACAGCATGGCAATGAGGGTAACTGTGTCCCCAGAAAGGAGCCTAAAGCCAGGTTGTAACCTGGAACAAGTCTAGCCACATGAATGATAATTCAGCAGCCACCTACAGTACCAGAAGGTTGGTATTTTTTATTTTTATTTTTTTAATGGGAGAAGGAAATCTAGGTGCAGCCTTGGACTGGTTTGGCAGAGGGCAGCTGGGATTTCCTCTGAGTTTTCTGGAGAGGATGGGCTTTGAGGCAAGAACCTGTCATCCTCCCAGATTGTGCAACTTTTGAATTAAAGGCCTCTTTCCTTTACTCACCAACCTCTGTCTCTGGAATATGCCTGTGAGTGGCGACGGGCAGCTAAACCTCAGTTTCTGTTTGGTAACCACACCACTTGATTTAGAATTCCCACTTGGTATTGTAAAGAATTTACTTTGACTTGAATTTTTTTTTTTTAAGATTTAAAATGTTTCAAACTGTCACTTCTAATTATGGTTACATTTCAGCAATGAAGCACAACAGGACTTCTAACTAAACTAGGTATGGCATATCCTTCCCCAGATACATCAAATTTGGTAATACCTCTTTTTACTTTATATTATAAAATATTTTATTTCACTTTTTTATAATTTTTACCTTTTCTTTCTTTATTCAGTAATACATGAGAAATATCATGTTTTATAATTAGCCACACACAGTTTAAGGACTTGAAACAATTACTATCAGCACAGTATGTCCTTAAATGTACAGATGCATTTAAATACACTAATTAATACAACCATTTAGGATGGCTTGATTTACAAAAATCATTTCAGTATGGAGAGTTGTTACTTTGCACCAGTCTAAACTTTTGACTTTTATTGGCAATATTTTGGGAAGCCAACCATTAGATCATATTAACTAATAAGATAAAATAATTCACTTGTGAGATTGTGTTCATATGAATTTTTCCTCCCACCACCATGTCTCTGGTAAGGAAATTTTTGTTCATGTTCCGCAAATTCCTTATATATCATCTGAACTGTTACTATGTATTTATCAAGTTTTATTGTAGTGCCTAAACATTTACCTTACACTCCTCCGCAGAAATGATCTGTACAATTCCTAAGTAAATGTCCTCATGATGTAGCCCTACATTTTAGTTGCAGCTTTTGTCTAATCCTTTTGATTTTGAAATCTGAGTGTATCATTCACAGTCCTGAGAGACAAACATGGTAGTTACTTCCCTTTAGATAAAGTAGTTAAGATTTATTCCACAGAGACACTTGGAGAGAAGACAGGCATTGTATTTATTAGTTCCAATTGAAGACTGACTCTATTTTAAAAAATCATTAAAAACTATGAAAAAGTACCAAAGCATCATGAAAAAACTTTTAGGGTTGACCCAGGGCATTCCCTCATAAATACCCCCAGGGGGAAATTACTATCTATGTAAATTTTTCAATGCGAAACATGAATTTTGCAGTGTTACATGTGAATTTGTTGATTTCTCTCTGAGAAAAGAAAACCCTCAAAGTAACTTTATTGTCCTGAGGGATACTAACGGGTTTTGAATTTAGCTAGCAATCTTGTTTTTACATTTCTGCCCCCAAATGTCTTTATATGCAATTCCACAAAGTATAATTTGAACCAGTTTTACCTTCTTTTTGGTTTCCCCATTAATTGAGTTAAACACAAGATGATTTTAGTATATTTGTAAGTCATATTTTTTACTTTATGAAAAAAGTACGTTGATAATAATGTTAATTAGGACAACTGGAAAGATGTGAAACTTTAATCCTGTTTCTTACTTAATATGTATGTATAGTGAGATCAGGTCTACTATTGTGAGATTAAATGAAAATTTAACTTAATTAATTTAGTTAATTTAGTTCAAAAAATGTTTGTGGAGTGACTGCTTGGATGTGTAAGTGAGATGAGTTAGTCATAAAAATGCCTAAAATCCGACTACTTTATTTGAGCTTCATAAAAGATAAAGTAAAAGATAAGAGATTAAAAATGATAAATAATAAAGAAACATTTATAGGCTATTGTATATGACATGTACAATGCTGTGGAAGGTATTTAAGTGAAAATGATGTTATTGACAAAATTACTTTAAAGGAGTATATGACATCCCTACTAAAAATTAAGTAAATATTAAATTTATATTACAAACAATACTGTTTAAAGTCCCTCAATAACAATAATTCCTCAACTTCTTTCTATTTTTGAAATGATTCCTAAAACTAACAACCCTTTAATTTCCTCAACATTCTTGCCTAATGCCTTTCATTTAAAGCAACAGCATTAAACAAACATCCTTTGCTTTTTCCAGAGGGTATCATGTTAAGTGAAATAAACTCCTCAAAGAAAGATAGATACCATATGATTTCGCTTATATGTGAAATCTAACGAACAAAGTAAACCAAATAGCATCAACCTCACACAGAGAACAGACTGACAGCTATTGGGGGGGGAGGGCAGGGGTTAGATGAAAAGATGAAGAAATTAAGCAAAAAAAACCCCCCAAAAAACACCTTATAGACACAAACAAAAGTACGCTGATTATCAGAGTGGGGGAGGTAAAAAGGATAAAAGAAGGATAAATGGTGATGGACAGAGACTTGACTTTGTGTGGCAAACATAACACAGAGAGATCTGATCAGATCACTGGGCAGGAGTAGGGAAAGGGGAGGTTGCCTGAGGCAATGGTAAAAAATCTAGGACAGGATTGGCTGAGAAGATAAATGCCTCTGGACTGCATGGAATTATGGGCCAGAAGATTTTTTTTAAAAAGGAGGGCAGAGACTGGCTCATTGGCTCTCCTCCGCTAGGATGCCTGGATGATCATACTGCAGCTGCCTTTGTTTTCCAAAGGACAGTATTTTGAATGGGAGAAGGAACCCCAGCTGCAGCCTTGGATCAGACTGACCTGTCAGAGGGTGGCATTGTTATTCTTCTTTGGGTATTTTAGAGGAGACAGGTTCTGAGGCAAAGCCTGCCATTCTTCCAAAACTGTGTAGCTTTTGTATCTTATCTTGTTTTAGTTTGTAAACTAATCCTATAGAACTAAGATTATTAAAAAGTAACAGGAAGAATGATAGGGGAACTGAGGAGTTAAAAGATTTTAGCCTTACTTGATAGGCTTCAGTGACTAATGCATATGAAAACCTGTTATTTCAAAACTGTGTAGCTTTTACATAAAGACTCCTTTCCTTTATCACCAAACCTTTGCCTCCAGAATTTTGCTTAGAGGGTGATGATAGGCAGCAGGACCCCACTTGTTGTTTTGTAACGAACACACAGTGCAATATATAGATATGTATTATAGAATTGTACACATGAACCCTATATAGTTTTATTAACCAAGATAACCCCAATAAATTAAATAAAAATATAATAAAATGAACAAATAGCTTTCGATACACTACTGATGTAGGGGATATAGATATGGCCACTGCCTTTAAAGATCTCAAGGCTGAGTAGAAACACTGACGAAAAGCTTTGTGAGTAAACAACCAGGTCCCAACAATGTAACATACTTTATTTTGGTGTAAATATGGAAATCAGGTACATTCCTTTTTAACCTTCTTTTACTTAATCTTCTTTTACATAAAAATAATTTTATTAGGAATGCTCATCACATTAACTGCTTTACTTTTCCAATGTGGATAATTTCAGATCCAAAATATTTCTGAAACAAGGTTTTGCATTATCTCTCAATTCATCTCAAGTAGTTTGAAACATAAATACCCCACAAGAACAATACTTAAGTTAATGGGTAGCAAATTTATCATTTCAATTTTTGACACCAAATGTTTTATCCTAACCCACCTGGAAGAGAAGAACATCTTTAAAGATGGTGAAAAATGTTTTTATTTTGTATTCAACCAGTTAAAAATAATTAACTGGCTCCTATTGTGATTAAGTAAAAAATATTTTAACAGTATATAACACCATGCAAATATTACAGATTTAAGTCTTAAATGCTTACATGCATAAATGTTTAGGCAGAATTAAAATCTGTCAATGTCAAAATTATGCCACTGTAGAGCATCCAATATGGTAGATCAGAAAGCTATAGTAGTTTATAACAAGTAGTATAAATTGAAGTAGATCCAGTATAAAATGCAAGAAAATGATGTAATGCTTGGAAGTATTGGCAAGTTCCAAAGACTTAGAGGTTACAAAAGTAGACAGGGGCTAGTGAGTAGTTCGAGAGGCAGTGAGCACCTCAAAAGATTCATGAGTAAATAACAGAATTAATTTACAAAAGGAAAATGAAAATTCCCCCAGAGATTGCCCTAACTGCTGCACAAATGACTTCCTAAGGGAGCACATAACTTTTCCTCAAAGTTTTTCTATAGTGACACATAAAAATGATGGTATTCATGTATCCAACTGAAGTGGCAGGCTAAACTAAACCGCTAATGATACGAAATTCCTGGAATAATATCCCATTAAAAAAACAAAACAAACAAAAACAAAAACACATCCTGAGAGTCAGTTTGCTGGTGTTGAGATTGAGGAGGACTGTGCAAAGAGCTAATATGACCTAACATAAACCTCTTACTTATTCATTTCAATGTGTTTTGTTAAGCCATTACTATGTTCGTGTATTGGACTATGTGTTGGAGATAAGATGATGAAAAACATAGATATGGTCCCAGCTGCCAGACAGTTTATTCAAGTGAACTGACTCAGAAAAATAAGCAACATAACAAAAAACAACAATGCTTCAATGGAAAAACTATCGGTTAGCTGTGGCAACATATTTAACAAAAAATAATTTCCTATGAAAGATTTAAGGAGACATTTATTACATAAATACTCACCATATTAAATTCATTTACTTATACATTTATAATAAGCTCTGCGTTCACATACTGCAATTCAAATATTACACAAACATTTTTTTATCTATAATATGAGTTTATCTTGCTGTAGTGTCCCTTTGTTCACTATAAAAATGAAAAGGAAAACGCATACATACATATGCATACACATATTTATATTTATATGATTACTTAGTCTCTATAAGTTTAAAAGCCATTGGTGTTAGTCAACTCTTGTGTTCTTTCAGTTCAGTCAAAATTAATATTGTTCAAAACTCATAAATAGATTTAAAGTTGTAAGCATACTTAGGATATACTTTCATGAATTTGTTGTATAAGAAAATCAATGTTATGTGACAAAAAATAGAATGCTTCTTGAAAAATAATTGCAAGAAAGAAATTTATTGTTTAACACAGAAAATCAGCAGTTGTTTGTAGCAAAAAGACTGTTATATGTATAAATTAAATTCCTTAATTGTGTTTGGATTCTACATTAGAACTAATTTCCTCCTTTTTGTTGAGATCCCTGAATGACAAAGGCATATTACACATGTGCTTTAGAGTGACCAAAGGAATTTATAAATTGATATAAATCAGATTACATTGTATAACATTATGAAGGATTCATATGTAAGATCCTTATTAATTTCCCCAGGGCTTTTAATGTCAAATTAGGTAAAACTAGTTAGAACAACCATAATTCAGAAAAATTGAATCAATGAACAAAGACTACCACATATTTACAGGAAATAATTACAGATGAGAGCAGTTTCTGAGGAATGGTATAAGGAGTGTGAGTCACTGGCAGATGGAGGAAGCAGAAAAAAAAAAGATAAAATTATGACATTTGTAAAAATGGTTTTGGAAGAGTCATTTACACACCTTGGATGAACAGCAATTTATTCCTGGGAAGTGTTTGCTGCTTAGGTTGGGCTAATTCTCAGTTATAAATAAATTTAGTTATTGGTAAATTAGGTAGCTTTTGGGAATCTTCCTCCATTTGGGTTGCTAAAAAATATCCTATTGACACAAGCAAAGTCCATTTGCTTCATTGCTTTACTTTAGCCTTAGGGCATTTGGAGACCAGTACCCTTCGACCCAAGGACATCCTGAATGTCAAATGTTTTTAGAGCATCAGCCTAATGAAATAGATTGTGTATATTACTTTGACTTTTATTTTTGGTATTTATTTATATTTCTCTCAGGTTTGAAAGGATCCTAGGAATATACCTAGTTAATTAGCATTATCTTAATTTTTTTATTAATCTATCTAAATTAAAGTTCTTACCTTGCCTCAAATAATGTATCTTATCTATTACTTGTATTTACTATTCAGTCAAGAGTTCTTGTCATTCCATGTTAAAAAAAAGATTCTGTGATCCCTCAACTCTGTCCCCAAGTTTTATAGGGATATTTACTTATTCACTGAATAATCCTTAGGTCTCTGGGTACAACATTTTTATGTTTGCTTACTTCTTGAATAACCCTCAGGGTCCTTAAGTACAGCATTTTCATTGTTTGCTCATCTGTTAAATAAACCTCAGGATCTCTAAGTTCAGCATTTTCATGTTTGCTTACCTGTTGAAGAATAACCTTCACGTTCTCTAGGTAAAACATTTTCATTTTTGCTTACCTATTGAATAATCTTCTGATTTCTCTGATTATGTTTCTATGGAAGTTAAGTTCTATCTAGAAGAAGTTCTATTCATTTACCAAGGAAAGCATCTTTGGAAATATCTTCTCCAGTGAATGAAGAATAATCACAAAAACTAGAATCAGAATATAAAATAATTTTTATAAAATGTTTTATAATTTTCCATTTTTTATGAACTACTATAAAAAATCAAATACAAATAAAAAAGAAAAGAAATGAATCTTTATTTTTCAACCTGAATTGATCTCAAGACTTGAAAGAGAAGTGATGATGAAAAAAAAAAAGATGAAATAAAAGACTGAAATTAATTTAAAAGCAATAATAAAATATTAGCGCTGGAAAGATTGTAGGAAACTTTTAGTGAAAATCCCATTATACAAATAAGAAATAAATCAAACCTCAAAAAGCTTAAGGGATTTGCCTAAGATTACGATGTTACAATAGTTCAGAGCCAGAGCCAGGGCCATGTCTAAAACTAGTGTTTCTCCAACTAGAGGCTAATGAAAGGAAGGAAAAAAAAAAGAGCAAAAGAATAAAATGTAGGCCTTAGGTCTTGGCCTCACCTGGAGGCTCTAATTCAGTTGGTCTGGGATGATGCCATAAATATCTCTTTCCTTGTTTTTGATCGTTTTTCCTTATAAGTACGTCTCTCCGCAACCACAGGATGGAGGATGGCTGGGTTTACATCAGAGTTCAGGTAGATCTCCACTCTTTGGGCAAGTCTATCTTAAAATATATTTTAGAGACTCTCACTTCAAAATCATGAGATTAGGTGAGGATACCTGTTCCCAGGTTGTCTTCATATAACAATCAATATCTATGAATAGAGTCCTGATTCTGCAGTTTTAAGAAGCTTCACTGTGATATTTCCCTGTATCACTGGTATGATGCCTCCTTGAGCGCAGGGAGGTCATGCTTCCTTACTTTGTATCCAAGATACTTTGCGTACACCCTGGCACCTAGGAGGTGCTCAGGAAATGTGTGATGCACAAATGATTAATTTTAATGTACAATTATGAATAGTACATCTTACTACATTTCAGTGTTTTAAAAAATTTATGCACGCCAACTACTGTATATGAAGGATTTTGTTTTTGTCCCTTTTTAAAAGGATTTGCTTTTGTATATTTTTGAGAATATCAGTTACTGCTCTACGCTCTTTAGAATCAGAAGGAACTCAGTTTGGGTGTATAAAAATGACATATTTCAAGGATATGAAGAATTCACGGTTAGCAACTTGTATATTTGAAAGATGTTAATCGAAGTAGAAATCTCTGACAAAAGTATCTAAGATATTTTAAAAACTGAAATAAAAATACTAACGGTAATATTAACAAAGGTGAAATATACCCGAAGGTTGAAATAAACCTGAACAAGTCCAGTTTCCATATACCTTTTACTTTCTCCAATAACTACTTTTGCAAACTAGTCACCAGGCTGTCGAGATAACCCACATAGACAATGCTATTAACATGCAGTCCTCCTTCCTGAAACAGTTTACATATGCAATATACAGCATCTGGACCTTGTAATTGAATTTTTGAAGTTCACTGTGATTTGGGAGCTGCATATGGGTCAGTAATCATTATCCAGACACCATCATTCATAGTACACATATAATTAATCATCTCATTAATCATGGAGAAAGAGTCTCAGGGAAGTCTAGCGCTCCTATTTCTTAAACAAATATTTTACCCTTGAGCTGTAAAAGTAGCATCTCCATTAGCCATTGCTTTAGATTACTGTTAGTGATTTATTTAGAGAGCTTTTAGAATAAGGTCCGTAAGAAGAGTCAATATAAAAATCTTTTAAGCACAGGACCTATTATATATAGCCGAAGAATTTAATCACTTTCTGCTTAAATCATTGCTTTGGATCTTTATCTTCCAAAGCTAATGTCAATAACACTTTATTTTTAATTTAACTAAATTCAACCAACTGTAGGAAAAACAAATCATGCTCTTTTTTATTATTAGTTTCAGTAGATGGTTGCCAGGGCAAAATTGGTGATTAGGGAAAGCAAACTATTCCTCAGAATTTTTTTTTCTTGTTACACATTAGCAAGCCCAGGTTGATTAACAGAGAAACTTTATAGATGCATAAAGGAAAAAAAAATAGGCTGTAAATACATTTTCTAAATTTCTTGGCTCATTAGCTTATCGGACCTAACTATTTTCTTTTCCCTATTCATCAATCCCACTTTTTGCTATTATTCCTCTACTCTTAGCAATTCATCCTCATATTGCACCGGCTTACATTATGACCTACAAAACTCCTTGTGGAGAAACAGACAGCATCACTATAAAAAAGAAGCTAATTGTGTCGGATAAACACCAGTCCTAAAATAATAAAAAATATAATCGGATATCAGCTCAAGGTAGAGACAGGAAGGGCTGTTTATAGAATTGCTGTAAAATGAATGCAAATCTTCAGGAAGATGAACAGCTGTTTGCTATCTTCACTGAAGCTAGAAATAACTTAGCCTTAAAATGAGAGACGTGAAGAAGAGATATTTGTCTGTAGATTTGTAAAGAGATTTCTAATCAGGAACCATGCAACCCACAGAGTTTTATTTCTTGTTAGATGCAGAGAAATATGAGATAATTTAGGAACTATTCGATTTAGAGCTACGAGGAACAATCAATCGATGTTTTAAGGGATCCTCTTTTCCTAATATCACACTGCAGATTTCTTGGCGTCTCAGGTTTCTAGCTAGGAGCCCCTCTGCTTTAATATGATAAAATATCACACAGATCAAGGCTTACACTTCGCGCTATTTCAGCCAAGGTGCTACAGACGATAATAAGCAAAGGCAAGACAAAGCCGAGCTCCCGAAGTTTTAGAGCTGTCATTTACAGCTCACAATTTTACCCAGTTTTAAGTGCTTTTAGTGGAGAATTGGCCATGGAAGACACATTTGCTTCTTTCTTATTATCTAGACACTAAAAACATTTTCAATATAAATGAGGTGCATTCCCAACTATCAAATTTGTCTTTGTGTCCCTGTGCCTTGGTCTTTTGGGACTTCATGTTCTCTATACTGTTAAGTAAATGAATGTAGGGCAGAGTGATGTGTGGTATGATGTCAAAGGCGGGGTTGTAGGTCAAAGAAAGCATACAGGCAAAGGAAACATTTCAAATGAAATCAACAAAATGTGGCGATATTGTTTTAGACGAATATAAGAAAGAAAGGAAACATACCACAGAAAATCCTGTGTGTGAAGCTAAAAACTTTCATGGGTTGTTTCAAACACATTTTAGCTGTGGCTATATTTTTCCAAAAAAAAAGCTTTTGAGGGAGTTTAATATGGAAATGAGATAAACAGAATTGCAGTTTATTATCTGGGTTCCCTACTGCAGCAAGCAATAGGAAACCAGGAGGATGCCGAAGTAGTTTCAGGAAGCTGCTTCTGTTCAAATGACGTTAGTTTTAAAACTATACCCCCTATGCTAGAAGCCAGGTTTTTTAAAAAATATATTTTATTGATTATGCTATCACAGTATTCTAATTTTTTCCCCTTTGTCCCCCTCTGTGCAGTACCACATTCCTCGAGCAATCCCTCGCCCTTAGTTCATGTCAATGGACTGTGCATATTACGTTCTTTGGCTTCTCCATTTCCTGTACTATTCTTAACCTCTCCTATTTCACACCTACCAATTATTCTTCTTAACCCCTGCACCTTTTCCCCCATCCTCCCCCTTCCCCTCTTAGCTGATAACCCTCCAAATGATCTCCATATCTACGATTCTCTTCCTGTTCTGGTTATTTGCTTAGTTTGTTTTTTTAGATTCCATTGCTGATAGTTTTGAATTTGTTGTCATTCTAATGTTCAGACTTTTGATCGTCCTCTTTTTCTTAAGTAAGTCCCTTTAACATTTCATGTAGTAAGGGCTTCGTGATGATGAACTTCTTCAGCTTTACCTTGCCTGGAAAGCACTTTATCTGCCCTTCCATTCTAAATGATAGCTTTGTTAGATAGAGTAATCAAAGTTGTAGGTCCTTGCTTTTATCATTTTGAATTCTTCTTACCAGTCCCTTCTTACCTGCAAAGTTTCTTTTGAGAAATCAGCTGACAGGCTGTGGGAACTCCTTTATAGATAACTCTCTGCTTTTCCCTTTCTGCTTTTAAGATTCTCTCCTTATCTTCAACCTTTGGCATTTTAATTATGATGTATCTTGATGTGGTCCTCTTTGGGTCCAACTTGTTTGGGATTCTCTGTGTTTCCTGGACTTGTATGTCTATTTCTTTCACCAAATTAGGGAAGTTTTCTTTCATTACTTTTTCAAGTAAGTTTTCAACTTCTTGCTCTTCCACGTCTCCTGCTGGCAACTCTATGATTGGGATGTTGGTACATTTGGAGATGTCCCAGAGGCATATTATACTATCCTTGTGTTTGAATTATTATTTTCTTCTTGCTATTCTGGTTGAATGCTTATATCTTCCTCATGTTCCAAATCATTGATTTATATTCTGGCTACATGCTCTTCACTGTTGGTTCCCTGTAGATTTTTCTTTATTTCACTTAGTGTAACCTCCATTTCTTCCTGTTTTTTTTTCTTTCCTGTACTCAGTGAGTTCTTTGAGCATCCTGATTACCGTTATTTTGTGTTCTACACCTGATAGGTTGGTTATCTCCATTTCATTTAGATCTTTTTCTAGAGTTTTGTTCTGTTCTTTCATTTGGACCATATTGCTTTTCCCCCTCAATTTGGCAGCCTCCTTGTTTGTCTGTGTGTATTAGGTAGAGCTGCTTTTTACAATAGTGTGACCTATTGTAAAAAAGGACACCTATAAATTGTATGGGGTGGAGCCTTAGGTAATTGCCAGGGTGGCCCAACCAGCCTCACCACTTTGTGGCTCTGTGTAGGGGAGGGCTCAGAGTGTGGACAGTGCCACTGCCTGACTTTTGGAGGTTTGCCCGGCATTCACCCTGTGCAACTAGTACCCTTCCAGCTGTTGCCCTGGTGTTGAAACTGTATACATTTTAAGTCTGTGCAGGCCCTTTAAGTAGAGTCTCCTGAAAGTAGGGCAGTTTCTTTTGCTGCCCCAAACACCACTGGCTTTTACAGCCAGAAGTTATGAGGATTTATCTTCGTGATGCTGGAAACTTGGGCTGTGCGGCCTGGCCTGGGGCTGGGATTACTTGTTCCCAAGGTATCCCTGCCAATTTTTATCCACCACACCTGAATGTGAGACCACCCATTCCACCAGCACAGCCTCACTGCACGACACTGCATCTCCACAACTCTGCCTCTCCTGTCTGGATGAATGTGGCTTCTTTAAATCCTTGCTTGTCAGATGTCCATACAGCTCGATTTTCTGATGCTTCTGTGTGTTACTTGTTTTGAGGTCTAGCTGTAATTCTTTCTGTGGTTGCTCTAGGAAGTTAAGTATATTTACCTATGACTCTATTTTGACTGGAAGTCACTAGAGGCAAGTTTTGAAGTAGCAAATGGCTATTCTCGCCTTTTTGTGGCAATGCGTGGTCATTCAGACTATATAAATACAGATCATGAGTGTTCCCATTATGCCCCCTTCCATCGACCAGCTACCTTCACAACGCCAGTGCCTGGCGGTCAGGCAGGGAAAGAAAGAGAGGAGATAGTACTTTGGTCCCCTAATTAAGGGGGGTGGGGAGGGGGAGAGATGGAAGTACCACTCATTCCCCACCCCAGTACTTACAGTGCTGAATTAAGCAGTGTAAGATCATTTAAGATCGGGGATTAGTTAATAGAACCCTGTTACATCTACTTTAAAAACAAACAAACAAACAAACTCAAGATTATTTTAGTTTTTATTATCCTTTTCTTCATGAAATACCCATTTCTACCATCTCTAAAGATCTACTCTCCTACCTACTCCTTAAATGGTTTTGCTTTCATTGTTCAATCTTCTTAGTTTAAAGTATATATTCACCACTATCTTTTCTTTAAGATTAAACCTTTCATGAAAGACGGGATAATAAGTGACTGATACTTATATAGCTATGTTAACTAACAGGCAACAAAACAGTAAGTATTGAAATATGAACACAGAATAAAACTCTTTAATATCAGAGAGAGCCCCCATCAGTCCAAGCAAACAAAGATGTACCTACAACTTACATTTCCACATCAATAAATGCAGATTTGAAATTTTTTTTAATAATTTTGCTTTTGAATCATTAAAATGATAATTTCTCAGTTTTTATTTTGTAGAGCTTTTTAGTTTTGTTTTAAGCATTTTTATATGATTAAAATGCTCATAGTTACTAAGGGCTTATAAATTTGTTAAACTAGTTGAGATAATAAAAACTGATCAGAATTAAAACACTAGATGAAATGAAAACTAAAACACCTTTAAATTGATGGTTTTTAAAATAATAACGTATTTTTACTATTAATCAGTAAAAAGCCTTTGCTAGATATAATCTAGCACTATTGTTCAAAACAACTGTTGGTCTCCACTACAGTGGCTCATATATTTCTGTCTAATACCTTGTAACAGTCACTGACTCCCTGGGGGAAGAATGTCCTTCCCCATTCCTCGGCTGTCAGGTTTGAGCATGTTACTTATTTGGTGCATTGATCTGCTCAGGCTACCATAGACTGGGATGCTAAAACAACAAGAAATTTATTTTCTCACAGTTCCAGAGGCTAGAAATCCAAGATCAAGGCAACTGCAGGTTTGGTGTCTGGTGAGACTCCTCTTCCTGCTTTGTAGACAGACGCCTTCTTCTGTGTCCTCATGTAGCCTTTCCTCTGTGTGCACAATTTTGGTGTCTTTCTTTCCTTCGAAAAACACCAGACGCAGTGGATTAGAGCCCCCAACATTTATTACACTATTGTCCTGAATTGCCTCCTTAAATCTACCTACAAACACAATCATACTGGGAGCTAGGGATTCAATATTTGGGGGGAACACATTGCAGTACATAATACTTGAGCTAAGGGAACATGGCTGAAAGTAACATACAAATTCTGAGTGAAAGGTTGAAGAGCCTTTACATGGTTAAACTACAGCTCTCTTGTCTCTGCCATCAGGCCAACATTTACTCAGAATTTTCTGCCTCTACACTCTGAGTTCTGGGTTAAAGAGGACATGGAGCAAAGCAGTAGCCTACTGGGCACTAACATAGAAAGAGGAAAAGAATGAAACATTCTCCCCCTTAACATTCTGTTATTTTTTTATACCACAGCTTAGCCTAGCCAAAGCTTATTAATAAAGACATCTGTACCCATTTTTTTCTAAATGAATCATATAAATACCTAAATTGAAATCTAAAATTTTCTGGTATGTCTCTTATTGTTTGCTAAGTATTTACATGACATCATAGTGGTGTTTCATTTATTGTGCTATTGACACAGTGTCCTAATACTTGAGAAAATATATTTAATACTGTACGATATTACTTTTCTACATATCACATTGTTCTTTGTTACATATCACATAAATGCAACTGCAATATTAAGCATTCTGTTCTTCGATAATCAGGAGGCTAATGGGAGTTCAAAGGTAAGATCCATAATACATCCCAGTTCCCTGTTACACTAAACTCATCTGAGAATCATTCTTTAACTACCTATTGGATAAGTTGTTTATTGTTAGGGGCCTCTGTTGAAGAGGTGAGGAAGGAGCATTTTAATTGAAAGTGTTTATTTTGGAAGGTTCTGGGAGTTTGGGAAACATGAGTTCCCAGCACTGAGCCAGTGGGAATGGACTTCAGTGATTGGAAGGTAGTAAAATGGGAAATAAGATATAATGAAGGAGACAAAGCCAACAAAAATTAGGGACGTGGAACAAGCTTTGAACAATTGCTAGGAAAAAGGCTGCAGCACTGATGAGCCTATGCAATATTGTTGCTTGTTTAGAGATCACACAGGGACTTTAAGTGATAAGTAGCAGAATCAAATTCAATATGGCAAAAATAAAAACTGCATTATATCTTACAAATAGTTTCAAGATTGAATCAAACAACTTATCCTATAAGGCAGAATAATCACATACTTTAATTCAAGTGAAATAATATTTATTAATGATTTGTTATATACATGTAGGAAATAGAAGTAGTTTCTAGAAGGAGAAAGGAATGGGGAACTATTATTTAATGGACAGAGGGTTTCATTTTAGGAAAAGAAAAAAGTTTTGAAGATGGTGGTTATAGTTGCACAACAATATGAAGGTACTTCGTGCCACTGAACTGTAAATGATTAAAATGACACATTTTATGTAATGCATATTTTAGCACAAAAAAGGTAACAGCACGAGTTGATATGGGACTATTTTTATTTGATGTTTTTCTCCCTTACTCTTTCTCAGTTGTACTACTTATAAATGCCTATTACAGAATAAACTTACCTTATTTTTAACATTAAAAATGAATATTATTAATATTATTAAAATAAAAACATGCTCGATATATCATGGAATCAATATTGCCAGCAAGACAAAATTGTCAAGAGTTTTGAAATCTAAGAAATCCCTTAGAACAATAGAGTTTTGTCTTTTTCCCTCTTGCTGTATTCATTTAGTGTTAACTTCCCCTGTTACCAAGTCTTATCTTATTCTATACCCACAATATTTATTTTATTCTATATTTGTTTTCTAATCTCATTTGAATTATAGATCTCCATGAAACCACTGCTATTATCTTTTGGAACCTCTCACAGTTGAGAATCACTAATTTAAAGCCCTAAAGTGTCTGGAACCACAAATGTGTAGTGCACCAGTGTATCTGCAATGACCAACAGGTCCAGTCACATAATGGTGGCTTAATGGATGCCTGTTTAAATAAATGAACTAGCACACCACTCTATGGTCTTACTTCCTGTCCTGCTTTTATTGTTCACTCACCACAAAACATCATCCTTCACCTTCTCAAATTGAGTCTTCTGTGCATTAAAAAAGAAAAAAAGAGAGGGGATGCACAATATATTACAGGAAATTAATGAGAACCCAGTTGAGAGGTAGAGTAAATGGGATCCAGCTGGAAATACATGGTTACTCAGCATAAATTATACAAACAAACAAAAAAAAACGGAGGACTAAGAGAAACTGATTTTCTTAAATATAAAAAATAATAGCTTCATTTTACTCTACTCTGTGCTAAAAAATATCTGCAGCCTTAGGTTTGATTCTGGGCACCATGTTTGAAGAAAGAAATTAACATTCCTGAATTGAATGGAGTTGAATGTATTTGCACAGTGTCAACTGAGTTTGATGAGCAGAAAAGTGGTGCTTGCAGAGTAGAAAAAGAATATTTGAAGACCAGAATTGTTTATTATGCAGGTGACCACAAGAACCAAGATGAATGCAGCTGTACATATCAGATGCCTCTGGCCTTTGAACTTCTAATATTGTAATATTGCTTTGATTGTTCTGACAAAGTACAATCATACCCAATGGTCTTTAAATGTTCCTATTAGAATAAATAGTTCTAGGTGGCTGGTAAGCAGTTAATGGCACCTTGTGATCATTTTCCTGAGCATTCTGCAACCTTGATCCACCTGCCCACACATATACCCTCATTCAAATCCCCATACTTCTCTCTTGCATAATCAGTTAATAATTTTACTTCTTGCATCCAGCCAGTTGTAAACTTCCTCATCTAATATTATTTATAACTCAGTGACACAGAAATGACAAAGTATCTGGAATCTTCCTAAAGTTAAATGAGATGAATTTTAATAATCTTACCAAGGGCAGTATCAGTATTAATAAACTTTTTAGTGGCCAGGCAGTATGTTATCTTTGACTCTTGGGGCAGAAATTTTAAGAGACACATTGCAAATTAGAATGTGTCCAGAGGGGGGAAAAAGATGTAGAAGTACCTGGAAGAGAACATTAAAAAAAAAGGCTGATAAGCTGGGAATATTAACCTTGAAAAAGGCAACACTTAAGTGGTATTAATGGCAGTGTTCAAATATTTGAATGACTATCCCATAGACAGGTCAGTGAATCTATTCTGTTACTTCCAGGTAACATACTAAGAATAATGTCTGAAAGTTATAAAAGCAAATGAATTTAGCTCAGAATAAGAAAAAAGGTTTTTAATTATTATTATTTTTCAGAAGTAGAACATTTAGCCATATGAAGGAATTCACCAAATATTCAAAATTTTAGCAATTGACCAGATTATTATATATGGCAGATTATGAGAAACAGATTTTAAAAGGGTCAAAAAAGGGATTTTTAAGCATGCTTTATTATATATTTTATTTTTATCACTCTATGAGGTCAATATTATTATTTCTATTTTATACAGAGAAAGTGAGACATAGAGAATTGAAAAAACAGGACAAGTCTATACAGGCAACAAGTAACAGGTAACAAGTAGTAGAGTTTGGTTCCAGTTGAGTTTTCTGTGACCATGTAATCCTTCCTTTAAATCTATATATATAACACTGGAAAACCAGAAAACACAGAAGAAAGATGTTAAAAGAAGTTTTCTCTAGGTGATAAAATTAAATATATATACACATATATTTATTTACCTGTATTTTAAAAATATTTCCATAATAAGCATTTATTAAGCTAAATAAAATTATGACTATTTTATGTTTTAAAGTAGAAATAAAAAACATTTTCAATTAATGTCTTCTAATTTCACATTTTTTAATTTCAGGAATTTGAAATTACTTTTAACATTTTGAAATAATTTAAGAGAAAATAGCAAGATTCAATGAAAAATCTCTATAGCAGAGGTTCCCTGTTATCATGTTATTGCATTTATGTTTTCTCTCTTTAACTTATGTGTGTGCGTGTGCACACGAATGTGTGTGTGTTTATACCACTACCTCTCTAATTCTATTCCAATATCACAGGATTCGCTCTAACCTTCCATCTATCTATATTTGCATTTTCTTCTTCAACATTGAAAAACATGACCCTGTTTTCTTCAAACTAAATGTTTGCTCTGCATTCTGTACCTGACCAATATCTCAAACGCAACTGCTGCTATCTTAGTCCTAGCCCACTGGCCATGACCTTGCCAGTTTCCACCTCTGTCAGGGCCCTGCCCAATGTACCCCATAAACATGAGAGCCATACCCGCTAAATTCTCAGTGCAGACAAGGGCCAGGAGAAGGTGAAGACAACAGGGTGGCTCCCATCAGCATTCATTAGAATTTTTTACTATTACATTCATTCTGTTCTAATAAAAATCTTCTTTCAGTAGTGTGTATTACTCGGATGTTGAATCTTTGCTATTCAGTCTTTAGAATTATCACCTCTCTTATGATTCTGATCTCCTTGTACTTCTCTTTTGCAGTTTTATAGCACTTTTCAAATACATTCTCCACACCAATCATTTGATTTCCTGAAGTTTCAATTATGTTCTTTATTGGATTCAGAATTGGATTTTAATTTTAATATCACATTGCAGTTAACTAGAAGAACTTCCCTGTATCAACCCTGGTTTCAATGGGAATGAAGTTGTTGTCATTGTATCTTATTTTATTCTTCTCCAGTGATGTTTTGATTTCATCTTAATTGAAGTGACAGATTCACAGCACTGTTTAGAGGTCCAAGTAGATGTTCTCCTTTTTCATTTGCAGTTTTAATTAGAAGCATGCTCTTTTTGATATTCTTTCTCATGTGTTTAGTAAACATTATCCCATGTCTTATTTATTCCTTTGATTATAATTATTTGAAGAGTTTTCTCTAAAAGTGATTTTTTAAGAGACAAAATGATGATTACTTATCTCTGTTCATGATGCACTTGAGAATTCTAACATTTTCCCTTTCACATATCCTGCCAGAGTAGAGCAATTTGGAGAGTTTCACTCACAACTTCCAGTGACTAGTAGGCATTCTTCTCATGAAGTTCTGCTATTTCGATAGTAGGAAAAACAAACAATCAAAAAAAGTCTTCTACTTGTATTGCCTGGAAATGACACTTAGCTCAGGCATCGTTCATGAGAAGCCACATTTTCTTGCACGCACTGCTTTTTTCATTCTCTCTGCCTCAGATCCAGACTACTCATCTAGAGACAGGGCCGGTGAGGGGGTGATGGCTTGTACAGGCTTTCTAGAGCCCAGGGAGCACAAATCTCCCCAGCTCCATGTTCATGGATGACACACTGGTGGCTTGAAAGCAAATATTGTAGGAATATTTACAATATGAAAATATCTAGGCAGTATAAAGGAAGGATTATATTTCTAGAAAGCCTGTTGTTAAACATTCACCGAGACACCACAGGATCAATGTCTTTTTTTTTTTTAAATCTCCTGTTAAGCCACATGGATAACTATATAAGAGAGTTTATCATCTGAAATATACACGTTGTAGTTCTTATTTGATCTTCATGCAAATGATATAACTGAAAATTCCTCACCAATTCAATACTATGACTGTGGAATTGTGAATCTTAGTTATGTGTTATTATAATTATACACACTTTTTTCCCCCAAAAAAAGCTGAATGGGTAGAAAGTGGGAGTAGATTTAAAAACTGTTTATTTAGCGCTGGCTGGTGTGGCTCAGTGGACTGAGTGTGGGTCTGGGAACCAAAGGGATGCTGGTTGAATCCCAGTCAGGGCACATGCCTACGTTGTGGGCCAGGTCCCCAGTAGGGGGCGTGCAAGAGGCAACCACACATTGATGTTTTTCTTCCTCTTTCTCCCTCCTTTTCCCGCTCTAAAAATAAATACATAAAATCTTTTTTTAAAACTTTATTTTTTCTGGGATTTCCAGTATAGCATCAGTTTTTTAATCTGAACATTTCAATTGAAAACAAATTTTTTTTCTAATAAGAAATTGTTATGTTTATCTTTGGTTAAAATATAAATGTAAAAGTGTTAGTATAAAAATTAAGCATCCATTTGTAGTTACAAAGAAGCCGATAATTGTGAACGTTATTTCTGCCCTTTTAATAATTATAAATTTCTGGGTATTAAAGGCACCTTAAAACCTATTTTTTTTTAGCTTTCAAGGCATGATGAATGCCTACAAACCTATCTTTTCTAAATAATACAAGATCCATTGATTATCAAATACTTATTGAATGTCTAATGTTATCCAGACACTCATCTCAGTGATAGGAGAGATATACAACAAACTTTCTAGCCTTTATGGAGTTATCATTCTTTTCAGTTTTAAGCTTAGATCATTATTTACCTTGTTTCATTTTGAGCAAATGGCTTTACTTCACTTTTTTATCTAACTTTCTCCAAAACCTGATTCTGCTGATAGAATTTTGTTATTGACAGTATTTTTCAGCATTTTCATCCTACCTTGCTTTGGGCAAAAGCAATAAAGTAAGCATCAGCTGAATAAATCTTCTTAAAAATATGAAGTATATTTTCCCAAAACTTTCTGCCATGCAACTTGCCTCTACATAAACATCCCTCTTTTAAAATAAATTTACCAGGAAACATGTATACACATGCATCCGTTTATTCAGTTTTGTTTATATCAAAAACGCTCAGATATCTGTAAAGTAAAAATATTTATCAATTTCCTCTATATTTGATTGTTTTGCAAAGATCTTTGGTTGGTGCCACAGGGCTTTGTGCCCATTTTTGAGCTTAGGAATGTCATTGTGTGCCATGTTTACTCCCTCACACAGCTATTTTGCATTTCTGAAGTAATTTGTTTGCAAGTGTATGTGTGTGTTAGGGTGTATGCACTTAATGGCCGAGGCATAAAAACAAAAATGCCACTCTGATCTGAACATATTTAAATTTTTTTCTTGTAAACTTCAGAAAATCTAATGTATGTGATGCTACAAAAATAATATAGAATAAGAAAAAGAAATTTGTAGGTGTTATAAAGAGGAGTGAACCAAACAGCAGGTCTGTGCATTTACGGGCTGGCAATGCAAGGCCGCTGGTCAGTGTGGAAGGGGATAGTGGGATAGGATCCAAACTGAGCTCTAAGGAGGCAGATTAGGGTTTGCGATTGTGATGTGGAACCTTAAGTATATTGCACCTTTAATAAAGGAAAATTAGCAAACTTTTATTTATTGGTTCAGGGACAGGGCACAAAGTTTGTCTTTACAAATAAAATCTTTTCAGAGAAACAAAGAAATAAACAAAGCCTTTTTCCCTAAGGGGGTTATGCCTAAGTTAAAAACCACCTTGCTAGAATAAACTACCAAGGGAAAATTTAACATAAAATTCAACCAGACAGTGACATCTTAAGGCATTCAGATAAAACAAAACAAAGCAAACACAACAAAATCTGTGAAAGAACATAGCCACAACCTGTGTCTCAGTTTTTGCCTTCATGGAAAAGAAATACCTGTCAAAAATCAGTTCACATTAAAAACTTACAAACCGACATGAGCCAGAATCAGCGAAGGCAATGAATAGAAAAACTAACAGTGCAATTCTCAAAATCAACAGATAACGGAACAATGTATAAATGATTATAAAAATGCATCTTGTATCTGACTGCTTTTTATAGTCATCATTAGTACAACCCATTCTAAACAACTACCATTTCCTACTTTGACTTTAGAAACAGAGCCTAAGTCATGTTTCAGATTGAACATTAAACACTAACCATCCACCAGTGTCCGCATGAGGTCCCACCATAGCAGGTGAAGGGCATGTGCTAAAACTTAAGTCACATAGCCTCTTTGCTCAGAACTTTCCATTAGTTTTCTGGCTCACAAACAGTAAAATCCAAATTTTTTGCAATGGCTGAACATGCCTCATGCAATATGCCCACACTGCTTGCCTTCCTGATCTCATCTTCTGCTTGTATTAATTTTGCTTGCATCCCTCAAGTCACATTTGCCTCTCTGCGGTTCCATCAATGTGTGAGGCATTCCTCTCGCCTTTGGACCATTGAATTTCCTATAGTTTTGGGTTGGAACATTCCTCCATAAGATCTCTTTTAATTCCTTCTAACGTTTACTCAAATGTCCTCTTCTCAGTGAGAATTTTGAAACTCCCCAGTCCAAAACTATACCCCAGCTCTCAACTCACTCCTTCCCATTTGAGATTTATTTTCCCCCCTAATATGTATCTCTCTATATATTATATCTTGTATTTATTTTCTTTATTGTGTGCCTAAAGGATTCTAAATTTAATAAAGGCAGAAGGTATTTTAATCTGTCTTCTTTATTGCTGTTTAGCAAGACCAAGAACAAAACCTAAAATATTTGTGTTCAATATGCTTGATAAATACATATTAAAACTGTAATTATGAAAAGCTGTATAAACATACAAAGTAAATATTGTACCAACAGCAAACAAAGAAAAACAATCATACAGCAGATATAAAAACAGAAGAAAATTAATGTTAATATAGAATACTTAAAAATAATCTATTTGGAGAGGAAAATCATCTCTATGCAGAAAGTTATACAGTTGTATTAAAGGAGGTAAAATATTCAAGTAAATGGAAATATGGATAATTTACATGGGTTGGAAGGGTCCACACAGTAAAGATAAACTTTTTCCCAAATTAACCTCTGAACTCAGTGTAATTCCAATCAATATTTAGACAGGATTTTTCCAGAGTTATTCAAATCAAACCTAAAATTCACATGCATGGTAATAATACCAAGAATATAAAAAAAAAAGTTTCAATTAGACAAAAGAAAGAGTAGATGGGAATGTATGTGAGCCTGCTCTACCAAATAGCATCTTACAAATACATAGCTTTTAAGAAAGTGATATTAGTACCTGAAACCTATATAATAATGTTATCAACCAATGTCACCCAAATAAATTCAATTAAAAATAAAAGTAAAAAACAAAAGTGGAAGATAATGAAGAAGGTGGCATTTGGGCAGAGTAGAAAAATAAAGCAGTAGGAGAAAAGAATAAGAACAAAAATACACTCACATGTTTTTTGAAAACCAGTGTAAATCTTGGCTGACCCCCACCCTAGTTTCTCCACATACTAATCCTTATAATCTGTGAGTAAGTTTCTGTAAACAGCAGAGGAAACTCTGCAGATATGATTAAGTCAAGGATCTTGAGATGGAGAGATTGGCCTAGAGTCTGGGTGGGCCCAATATAATCGTATGAGTCGTTATAAGTGAAAGAGGGGCAGAAGAGTCATAGTTGGAGATACGATGATGGATGGAAACAGAGTTGGAGCAAAGGAATGAAGACGGCCTTTAGAACCTTCAAAAAGTAAGGAAACAAATGCTCCCCTAGCATCTCCAGAGGGAACATAGCTCTCTGATATACTGATTTCAGTCCACTGAGACCCATTTTGGGTACCCGAATTCCAGAACTGTAAGCTAAGTAATGGGTGTTGTTTTAAGCCACTAAATTTACGGTAATTTGTTTTAATAAAAATATATAGTATATAATAACAAGACATTACAGGTCAGTAGAAAACGGATGAGCCATTCAATAAATTAAAGACTTCTTTGTGATAAGCCAAACTTTAAAATTTTTAGAATTATCATAAAATATCTTCATGGCATTTGGATAGAAGAAGGGCTTCTTAAATAAGGTATAGAAAGTACAATTGAATCACCAGATATTGATAATCACTATTATATTATACAAGATATTATCTATATGTCAAAAGCAACCTTTTAGAAACATAAATAAAGCCACAA
This sequence comes from Mormoops blainvillei, assembly GCA_004026545.1. Lineage (NCBI taxonomy): Eukaryota > Metazoa > Chordata > Mammalia > Chiroptera > Mormoopidae > Mormoops > Mormoops blainvillei. The sequence goes on along the minus strand of PVJD01003812.1, from coordinate 126,812 downwards.
ACAGGCTGAAGTAAAATGTGTATGTAAAATTACATATTTTATTTCAGCCTGGTTGTGGCTTTATTTATGTTTATTTTTCAGACTATAGAAATGTCTATAAAATTCAAGCAAAAATAAGAAAAATAAATTCTTGGTAAAAAAAAGCATGTGGCCAATGAACAAATAAAGGCACAAAACATCTCTCAACTCCCACAAAATTTCTTTAACATCATACTTCTGTCCTGTGTCATGCACCCCTTATTATAAGTATGATAGCAGCTATTAATGCTGATCTCTGCCTTCTTTGGTCAGTGGGCCCGCCATGCACTATTAAGACTCCAGGTGCCAGCACTGAAGTTGGGAAAATAATACCAAGTAGAAAGGCAGGTAAATGTAGGGCATATTTCATGAAGTTTCTTTTGTTCAGGAATCTTAGTCCTACATCGCCTTTGTTCAATGACTAAAAACAGTTGCCTCATATGAGTTTATTTGTTCAAATGTTACAGTGATTTATGGCATGGGGACGGGGAGAGAAATTCCTATCAGAATTTTTCAGAAGACAATTTTTCACTTTTGAAAATATTTTATACAAATTGTATGAATACATTTATATTTACTATGTATGAAGCTGAGTGTTAGTATATGGAGCTATAGTGGTGACCAGCTCAGCGTGCTTCTGTTCTAATGGAATTTGCCAGCTAGTAAATTTAGTACAATTATATAGATATATTCATATAAATTTAATCTGAATTAATTACTTTGCCATTCACTGAGGATGAGTGTCTGTGGTTCTTTTTATTTTTGAGGAGAATGAGTGATGCCAAATATTTACCTATCAGGTTTGCCACCTAACAAAAGCATTTAAAACTAATCAGTCCAGGATGTGTTATTTTTTAATTTTTATATATATGTGTGTGTGCGTGTATATATATGAACTATTTTTCTAAATGGATTTTGGCAATATAACAGCAAATGGGGATATAGCATATTTTAAATAGAATTTATTTATCAAATTATCGCCTATCTCACCATAATAACCAGCAATACCATTTCACCAATACTGATAATTACACACACAACCTTTTATAAGTATAGAAGTTATTTAATTAAATACACAGCTTTGTTAAGCAATGAAAATTTTATTTCATAAGCCAGGTATAATATAGTTTATTTTGCCAAGTTGAAGTATATTTTAGTCATTTCAGTGAAAGGAAACAGTCAATGTAATGCACAAAAATTAATCATAAGCATGATTTCTGTATAAAGTATCACCATAGAACATCCTATCAGATTTTCAACTTTTTAAAAAATAATGTACACATTTTATCTAGTGAACAAGATCAAGATTAATTGAATGGGAATATCCAAGTTCAGAACTGCAACAGAATCATGACTTAATTAAAGTCAAAATCTGGTGGTGTCCTTCAAGTGACACCATAAAGAAATATCAGTAGAGAAGAGTTTGAAATTAATTAAACATAACAATGAATAATAAGTCACATATGTCTTTGCTAAAAGCTACAAGTTAATTTAAACAAGAAGAAATCAAGGATTTGGCTTACCTATCAATAAAACAGACATTTAGTATTTGGTGTATATCGTGGGAATATTTTATTGAAACATACGTAATTGTTTCTTTTTAATTCCTGCCTAGTTATTTTACTAATGGATTTAGACATTTTATATTCCAGCATTAGTCTTAATTAGTCTCATATTTTACATTGAGGAATATTTGAAGCAAAAAAGATATGAAAACTACACAAAACCCTATTATCTTATTTCTGAGTCCTGGTCCAGCCCAAGGTTATGTGACTAAATATGAATGTCCTTCAAAATTTCCAACAATAAAAGCTAATCAAGCATCTTAATGTTTGACCTTGGAAAAATTGTCTGTACCACTTACTAGCTATGTGAACTTTACCAAGTTAGTTAATCTTTCTGTGTTTTGTTTTCCTCATCAATACAAAATAATTATGTATTTACTAGGACTCATAAAACAATATAATAAGAGAAATAATTAAAATATCTTAGGTATTTCTCTAGTTGATAAATAACTTTCTTTGCATCCTTCCCTGTGAGATGGCTCTTTTTTGTGAAAAACACAATTTTCCCAAGAATCTCCCTCTCTCACTCTCTTGGTCTCTCTTTCTTCCCTTCTCTGTCTCTCTCTTTCTCTCTGATGCACAATACTGTTTACACACATACCCACAGCACTGTAGCAAACACTATATTTGGACATGTTTGGATATACCTCATATCCGATTTTAACGCAAGCCTGAAGGTCTGCATTGCTACCTGTTTCTGCATTGAACCAATGGTTTAAAGGAAGACATGTTTTGGACCAGTCTTTCATGGTATTTAGGTCTTATTATTGAAACTCCAAAAGAGTTTTTATCCTACTGGCTTGGGGACCTCTAAAAGGGAATCCTGTGTTATCTAGTTTTTGCTTTAGTCCTGAACCCACCACTCTCAGTTCCCACTGCACATCCCTTATTTTTGACCCATCTCCACTCAGAAGAATTGAATTCTACCTTGCCTCAAGGTCCAGCTCAAATTCCATTTTGACTGATTGCTAGAACCTGCTGACAGAGAGGCTCATTTAAACATTTTCTGATTATATGTCCATTTTCTCTAGGACTGAAGTATAATTCCCTCCAAATTAGTCTGAGTTAGGGTCCTTTGTTTTCAAGTAATAAAACTTGAACTCTATCCAATTTCAGTTTTTTTTTAAAAAAAAAATCTTTACCAGAAATATGTTAGGAGGCATATAGGATTTATTGGATAAAGTTTCTCACTTGGAAACAGGTTGGAAAACAAAACATGTATTATAATACTCCCTTCACGTTGTAAACACATACGACTGCCTTGTTTTGTTTTATTTTCACCTGCCCTTCAATCTCTTGGTTAAAAAGTCAGTGTCCTGCGTGATGGGATGTGGGAATAGTTCCGTTAGCTAGCTCAGATTACATTCCCTTTATTGCTGTACCAGGATAATGAGAAGAGCTTTCTGGACGATGTAGCGTCTGGAAAACTTCTGAGGAGTAGGAAACGGTGATTTTATTTACTGTTCCACCAAGATTGCATAAAATATTGGGGAGAACATACCCCCAAAAGAAAGAAATGTTCCCTATATGCTGTTAAGAAATGGAAAATCATGTCAACTACTTAAACAAAACACCTACAGAAACAAATTATTCTTGTTTCATGTATCAAATATTTCATCTATGCTATAATTTGAATTAAAAACCTTTTCTACACTGTTATTAATGAATTTACTATTTAATACTAAGTCCACAGGAAGTAGTGTTTTAAGGGAACCCAAAGTTTAGGTGTAAAGGTAGGCAGGCGGGGGTGTTAAGCAACACTTCTTGGTATTATATCACATTAACTAAATTATTATCTAGTATTACCTAATGCTCAACCAGTTTATTCTGAACAAATGTATGAATCTATCTACTTGGGAAGTGCTGATTCAAAAGCTTATAATTAGTTCGGTTTACATCAACCTATGTCAGAGGCAGAGCAGTAATCAATAAAACCCTGCTAATCTAAAAATACATGATTTCCACCACAGCAATTTATTATATCTACTACTACCATTACTAATGGGATCTGCTTCTGACTTATTATTGTAGATGAACTATTTCTATTTAATGCCAAACATTTCACTTGGGTACTACATACCACAGCTTCTAGCCAACTTCGGATATTATTCCAGATATTCTCTCCTTTCAACAGTTAATCCCCTGGCTAAATCATTTTTATCAGAGTATGGGGTAGGCTGAATAATGAGTCCACCAAGATAATGTTCAGGACTCAATCCATAACAACTGTGAATCTATTACCTTAAATATCAGGAGATTATGTAGTGGTGACCTTGAAGTGGGGAAAATCTGGATTATTCAGGAAGGCCGAATGTTATCACATGAATCCTCGTAAGCAGGAGGCAAGGGATCAGAGGGAGCGAATGAGGTGTGATGATGAAAATAGATATTTAAAAGTGTTAGACTACTGATTTGAAGATGAAGAAAGAGGTCATGAGCCAAGCACTGCAAAGGGTACAACTGTAAAAGCTGAACAAGGAAAACAAATGGACTTTCTTCACAGACCTGAGTAAGAACCAATCCTGCCAACACCTTAGCTTTAGACCCATAAGGCTCATTTCTGATTTCTGCCCCCATAACTGGGAGTTATGAGAACAAGTTTGTATTGTTTTAGGCCACTGAATGTGTAGCGTTGGGTTGGCCAAAAAGTCCATTTAGTTTTTCTCCGTAAAGTAAAAGATAATTTTTTTTCATTTTCCCCAATAACTTTATTGATTTGGATATTTTGAGTATGTCAGCTACCTCCTACTGTTGACCTCCTGCTATTGTTGGTAGAGGCCAGGGGTGCTGCTAAACATCTTGCAATGCATAAGACAGCCCCACAACAAAGGATTATTTTGCCAAAATGTCAATAGTACCAAGAAACTTTGTAAACTACTTTTGATACATCCGATCAGTCACAGCATCTTCTCTATACACTGTACGAACATTTTTTTGTTTGTGTGTCAGTTCCCTTTTTACCTTTCTTTAAATAATAAAGCATAATATACAGAAAATCTTGGTATCTTCTTTCATCTTCAGTATTGAAATGGCTGTACACAAATTCACCAAATTTGATAAGTTCTTTTTTTTAAATGCACACTGATGGGACAGCTGTCACAGTACAATATAACAAAATTGCTTCTAGTGAAGTTAAAGACAACTAAGCAGTACTAGAACCATTGTACTGAAAAAACGAAATGAAATTTTTGACCAACCCAATACTTTGTTACTGAAGGAATAGGAATCTAATGTAGTGAACATATGCATTATTATTGTTTTTTTAATCAAACAAAAGTTTTATGTAAACTGAAATTTTCCCACTAGCTATCACCCAATTTCCGTATTTTTCTCCTTGGTTATCACGAAAAAAATCCCCTCCGTTAAAAATCCCCTCCGTGTAAAAGAATCATCCGTTCATGCTGTCTTTAACTCCTCTCTTCCCACTCACTCGTAAACGCGCTGAGGCCAGGTTCTCACTTCTGTCGCTCTTGCGAAGGTCAGCACTGGTTCAAGATTGCTAAACCCAATGGCACACACTTCACCTCCCATCTTAGACAATCTGCCAGCAGAATTTCAGTTAATTTTGATATCTTTTTGCAGTTGAGTTTGAAAGGAAAATCTCATTTTCTTTATTACCTCACTGGACAATTCTTCTTGAGATTATTTGCTGGCTCTTTCCATTCTTCCCAACACTTTAATATTGGAATGCTCTAGAACTAGCGTTTTTGTCTTGGGTACACTCCCTTTGTACTCTCCTTCATTTGGTAATTATACGGAGACCACTGGCTTCAACTATTTTTTCTGTGTCTATGACTTATGATGTTCTGGCTGTCCTTGGATCTCTCCTCTATATTCCATCATCATTTATATAGTCTACTTAAACATTAAGCAGTTATGTAAAACTTAATATGGACAAACTGGAACTAATCTTCTACCCCCCATACTCCAAGTGGATCTTCTAGTAGCCTTTCTATTATGTTGATGAAAAAAATCTACCAATCCCTTACTCAGGTCAAAAAATTTAAATTACCTTTATGTCTCCTCTTGCTCTCATATCCTGCATCCAGTTTGATAGAACATCACTTCGCAATCCTTCATCTCCTTTGTTGAGCTCTTCAAGTTTTCTCTCCTATGTTTTTGTAATAACTGGCCTCTCCACCTCTACTTATTTGTCCCTATACTTTATTCTTAGCAGCACAGAGCCCTGAGTTCCAAATTTTTAACATCTGCCCACTTGCATCACAGCAAAAGTCAGAGTAGTCACCAAAAAGTGCCAAAAGTGTCCTTTGGCCCCCACATGTTTCAAAGAAGTAAGGATGAGTTTATGACCTGGTATACCTCTTCTTGTTCAAATTCAGCCCCCCTGACCTCCTTGATCTTTGGTGAGCATAAAGCACGCTTCTGCCCTAGGGACTCTGTACTGATGTCCATTTTTCTTCTTGGAACAAATACCTTTGCCCACAGATATCAACATGGCTACGTATCTTACCTCTTTCAAGCCTTCTGTCAGATCTTATCTTGTCAACAAGATTTATCCTGGCCATAGTATTTTATATGGCAATGTGCCTTCTCAGTTTCCACCCAGGAAGTCTTCATTTAAATATCTGTTGTATTAAATAATGTATATATCTATAAACAATACCATGGAAGTTTTTACTTTAGAGAAGAATTATAGTTTAATCAACTGAGACAGACACCAAGTATGTTAATAATGGAATGATGCAGAGGGACCCAATGTGCAAAACTCTTTAAAACAGCTCAAGTAGATTCATAGGAGTAAGTTAACCCATTAATAATCTGTCTCAGAAGGCAGCAAGATGCACATGCAAGAAGGAGCAAGGGGAACAAGAGCATGTCCATGTGAAAGCTTTTCAGTTTAAGTGCACAGCACAGAATGTGGTTGAAAAGCTAAATCCAGCTAGTAGGTAAGAAAACCAAGTCTGTGTCTCTGTGGTTTCAAAAGGATCTCTAATTACAATTGATGGAATATCATTACAACCAAATATTTTTATAATAATGTAGATTTTGGATATGCATAATATGTACATATACATTAAAATCATATATTATTTTCATAATTAATTCTTGAATACTAAAAAGAAATGAATAGTTCTGTATACCTACTTTAAAAATTTGTTATAAGTTATCGGGTAAGTAATAACCATCTTAACTTGCCAGCATTTAGCCATTTATTCAATAATCCATCATGACTCCAGGGTTGTCTTTACAAAGTATGGAGCAGTAATACTCAGAGTGTCAGTGATTAGGTACCTACATAGCAATGTGTAACAGCAGACTGTAACTCTGCTGTTACACATTGCTATGTAGGTACCTAATCACTGACACTCTGAGTATTACTGCTCACGGTCTCCTTAACTAAATAAAGTGGGTTTTTGTACTCTGTAATTTATTAATTACTAAAATTTGTCAACTATTGTAAATATGTGTAATCAACATCCTTACCTTTTTTCTCTTGATACTGAACACTGCGAAAGTGTGCTAAAAGTCTGAACTACAACTTTATTCCCAAATCTTTGCTTCCCCTTACCAAAACCTTCCTGAGACAGTTGTGTAAACTCCTGAGATACTTTCTCTGTGTCTTCATTTCCTATTATTTTTTAAAAACACACTGTAGACATATTTTCATGCCTATTGGTCCACTGAAATCAGTGTTAGTAAGACCTGCTTTTTACAAATCCAACGCCCCATGCTTAATTCTAATCTTACTTGAACTTTCAGCAGTAAACATAGTTGATTTCTTCTTGATTCATTTTCATAACTGGTCATTTAAGATTACATATTCCCCTGTTTTACTGGTTCTCTCCTTCTAAATACCAGTTTTAGACTTGTCCTCTCCCTTGACAGTGTTCCAAAGCACTGGGGTTAAATATTAACTCTCCTCTGTCTTCAGTGACCAAATATTTCTCATTAAAGCCATTAGATTTAAATAGTATATATATTTTGTAACCCAGATTTGTATGTCTGAGCCCCAGATGTATGTAATAATTGCTTACGTGAAATCTCCATGTGAATATTCATTAGTGTGGTATAAGAATCAGGGATAATTTCTGCCACAAAGAAGCCTGATAATAGAAGTCAGATATTCTCTGGAAACTGTGAAGGTCTTATTTGTGAGAAATGGCGAGAACAGAAGGCATTTGGATTCCCTTTCTTACACATTTTGTTCATGCTAAACCCAGCTACCTGTGACTTCTTGCAACCCTATGCTTTCTCATTTCTCATGACACTTCTCTCTGCCTGAAATGTTCTCTTCATGCTCATTTTATTAACCAGGCTCCTAATGACTCATGTCTTTTAAGGTGTGAAAGAAGTGTGCAAAAGATCTTTTCATGGGCAAGGAACAGACGCTACTGCAAATGTGCAGTGGTGCACAGGAAGTGGGACAGCAAGAGTGAGAATACTAATTATTTTTTCTCAACTTTATGTATATTTTTTATCTTTTTATTCTTTTAGAAATATTTAAAATTGACTTAGTAATCAAATTAAATTCAGTTAGATGCATTGTCTACATGATTTACTGACATACTTGAGGCATGGAGAATTGATATTTAGTATTCTGAAAGCTTGATTCTGATTCCAAGTGAGAGTTGACTAGATTAAATACAGAACAAAAATGCAATAAACATTACACATGGGAATCACATTTTCATATTCATAAATTAATCAAAGGTTTGATGTATTTGTGCTCTTTGGACTTTTTAAATTCTCAGTCTTTGTTAACACTGAATACATATTCATATGCAACCGTATGGTTTTAAATACTTATAATGCCTTCTGATTATTGAACTTCTGAAAATATCTATACTTAGGAGATACATCCAATAATTTTCTACATATTTTTAGTCAGACAGTATTGGTTTTCAAAATAGGTTAAAATTGATGTTCTGTGAGGTTCAGTATACAAAACCACTAGTGATTTAATAACATTTGCTTATTAATCACCTAGAAAAATTGCAATGTGTTTCTAAAGGTAATGAAATGTATACTAAATTTAGTTTAAATTTATTAAAGCAATTATAGTTTATTTTAAGACACCTTTTTAACAGTTTTATTAGAGGTTATTGTTAAAAGGTGTGATATACATTTTCATTGTACCAAAATACTATAGTAAAAGTATATTATTACATCTTCCCAAGTTTTCGATTATCTGAAATGTTGAGGCATTTACCTTTAACATGTATTGATATCTCTGTTAAAATACTTGCACTCTTATTTTGTCAGTAATGCACAGTAACAGGACAATGTAAGGTATATTTAGGATTATGAAATAGTCAATTAATTCTTTCATGATGCTGACCATAAAAAAAGGTGAGTTAAAAATTTCAAGAACCAGATTTGATTGGCTAATTGAGAATTACTAGAAAAAAACACAGTGCTTTTGTGTTTTTCTTATTTGAGTCATCATGTATTAGGCTTAGGGATTATTTCCAACATTAAAACTGAAATAAATACAATAGAATAGAGGAGAAGAATAGAATACAATAGGGCAGAGTAGAAGAGCAAATATCCTAGTGCACTGGGAAGGGAGGTGTTGTTTTGTATCACTTTTGTTGCCTGTGTCTGTGCATATCCATCTCTATAATTTGACCTTATCTAAATATTTTTTCTTGTTTCCAATCAACATAGTTTAGAAATATATCCTCAGTTTCGATGAGCATGTATACGATTTTGCTGTTTTAAGAATTGCCAGTTAATTTTATTTCATATGACAGAATAAAGACAGACACAAATGTTTGACTAAAAATACATAAATATTTGAAAATATCCACTTTTGAGGGATATTTAAAATATAATAGAGTCTTTCCAAGAAACTACACAGCAGTGGTCTCCCTTTGGTTAAAATTCTTAAAACATGCTCATTCTTAAAACAATAATTTTTCAAGAGAATGAATTGATTTGGTTAGATTACATTAATTAACTGCTTAAGACTGGAGTGGGCCCGACTCTCTAGGTAAGCAAATAGCTGCTAGTTAGGGAGTGAACAAAATTGGTGCTCTGTTGGAAAAGAGGATATTCAATGTTGAATAGACAAAGGGCAGTTCATGACGACAATGTCTCAGCTTAATGATACATATTTGTAACTTTAGGTAGAATTTACATAAAATAAAATTTATGGATTGTGAGTACACAGTTTATTATGCTTTAAGTCAAACACACACACAGGCAGGAGTATAATACAGAATATTTTCATCAACTTAAATGGTTTCTGTATTTTTTCAGTCATTACTCTTTCCTCATCATTCTTCCCAGGCAGCCACTAATACAATTTCTAGAATTTTGTATAAATGAAACATACATGTACTCTTGTATTTTTTTCTTGACTTGTCTAGTTAGCATGCTTTTGAGATTTTGAAGTTGTTGCATTTATCTGCAGTTTGCTCTTTTATTGGACAGTAGTATTCCATTATATAAAAGTACCACAATTAATTTACCCATTCACTGGTTAATGGCCATTGGTATTTCCGGGTTCTTTCTAATTAATAAACCTATAATGAAAATATGGTTGTAAATATTTTATGGACATGCTTTGGCTTATCTTGGGAAAAGGCCTAAAGGTGTGATTGTTGGATCATGTGGTAAGTGAGTAGTTAACTTTATAAGGGACTGCTAAACTGTTTTACAAAGGGGCTGCATCTTTTGCATTCCAACAAATAGCCTATGAGTGTTAAAATGTTCCACAGTTTCAACAATGTTTAGTGTTGTCAGTCTTCTTAATTAGAGGTGTTGTAATGAATGTGTAGTAAGTTTGATTGTGGCTTTAACTTACATTTTTCTAAGGAGTAAATATATATATAGGAGTGGTCAAAAGTGGGTTAAATTACCAGCCATCATTACCTAAAAGATAAACATCAGTAAAGATACAAAATAATAACAATAATAAGACAAAAACACAAATAAATAATACAGCAATAAATAAATAATAATACAAGAACAAACTCTGTATTTCATGTACTCACAACTGTAACTTGCTTTTGCCTATCCCTGTATGTATGTGTGTATATATATGATGTATATGTATCATATATATATACTCATCATATACATATATATACAGCTTTAAATAGTCAGTTATATTTTACAGAGCTTAAATAAGTAACTCAATGTATCTTCTACACCCAAATAGTTTCCATTTCCCGAGGTCAACCTACCCTTATGTAGACCCAGATTTCTATTTAGTATTCTTTTCTTTTCTTTTTTCTTGAAGAAATATTTTAAAATTTCAGGGAGTATGTCTGCTAATGATAAATTCTCTCAATTTTTGTTTATCTAAAAAAAAAAATGTCTTTTAGTTTGTTAAAGGTTTTGTCCTGGCTTCTAGATTGAATAGCTTCAGACCTGAAGTATGCTGTGATTCATACAAACCTTTGTTCATCTATCACTGTGTCTTTTTTTTACTTTACTGTATTTTAGATTTTTTATTTTCACTGTTTTCTTAGCAACAGGATTACAATGTACCTGGAAGTGGTTTTCTTTTTTTCTTCTGCTTAAAGTTTGTAGAGTAAAATTTCAGAATGCACACTATCTGGTTTCAACACTCATTTTAAAGCTACAATCAACAAGACATTGTGGTGCTAGGAAAAAAGGTATACAGATCAATCAGACAGAAAAGAAAGGCAGAAGTAGAATCACACCTATGTGGTGAATTGAATATCCACAATGTTGGAAGAAAGATAGTCTTTTCAACAAATGGAGGTGAAAAATTTGGGCGTTCATATTCAGGATAAAGATACCGAATTCATAACTCATATTAATTAAATTGGATCATTTGTCCAAGTAAAAATCTAAAACTATGCAGCTTCATGAAGAAAACGTATGAAAAATATCTATTCATTGGTGGATCTGTCGACTATTTCTATATTCTGGTGCCAAAGGCATGAGCTATAAAAAATAAAGTTGATAAATAGGACTTCATTAAAATTTAAGAAAAAAGTTTTATTCTTCCAAAGATATTGCTAAAATGATGAAAATAGAAGATACACATTAGAAGAAAAAACATCATGCGACAAACTCTAGTAGAGAACTTACAAAATATATGTATACATATTTATACACTGAATAATAAACAAAGAAAAATTAAATAAAATGGGCACAGTTTTGAACAGATGTCTTTACAAAGGAATGTATACAGATGGCAAGTAAAAACATGAAAACATACTCTGCTCTAAACTAAATGATTAGTCATTAGGGAAATAAAAATTCAAACCAAAATTAGATACACATCTAATAGACAATCAGAAGAAAGAAACCATAAAACCAAAGCTGACAAGTATGCAAATCAACTGAAATTCTCATACATTGTTGGAGAGAATGCAAAATGACCAATCACTTTGAACAACAGTTTGGCAGTTTCTTATGAAGTTATATCAATACATACAATTTTCATATAACCAATCCAATCAAGTGGCATTGGGCCACAATAAATGAAAAATTATGCACACACATAAACCTCTATACAAATGTTTACAGCCACATTATACATAATAACTAATATCTGGAAGCAACCCAAATGTCATTCATTTATTGAATGTTTAAACTAACTGTGGTATATTCATAAAATGCAATACTTTTCAGCCATAAAAGGAAGGAACATACTGATATATGCAACAGCATGATGCATGTCAAATGGATTCCACTAAATGAGAGAAGGCAGACTCAAAAGGGCATGTACTATATGATACTTCAATAGCATTCTGGAAAAAGTGAAACTGTGGGGCGGGGCACAGATCTGACAGAGGTTGTCAGGCACTAATGACAACTGAAGAGATTTAATTAAACAGATAAGTGAATATCTTAGGGTGAGTTATCTGTTTTATACCTTGATTGTGATGGTGGTTACATGATTATGTTTAGTGGTCCAAATATATATATGTACCCTAAAAATGTTAAATTTCACATAATTAAATTATACCTCAGCAAACCTGACCAAAAATTTTAATAAACATTTGGCCTTCTAGGTGTTTTACTAAATGATGGTAAAAAACATGGTTGATTTCAATGAGAAAAGTAAATGTTTTACCAAAGTCCCTTTTTTTTAATGTTTTGTATTTCCCTTTCTTTAAATTTTTTTTTATTGTTGTTCAAATACAGTTTTGTCCATTTTCCCCTAACCTGTCCCTGTCCCCCACTCTCAACCCCACTCCCCCTTGACTTTGTCCATAAGTCCCCATATATGTTCCTTGACCACCCTTCCCCTGTTTCCCCCCCATCTTCCCTTCTCCTCTCTCCCATATTCACTGCCAGTTTATTCTTCACTTCAATGTCTCCGGTCACATTTAACTTCCTTGTTTGTTCTGTTGATTAGTCTCCACTTATAGGTGAAATCATATGGTATTTGTCTTTTGCTGCCTATCTTATTTCACTTAGCATAATGCTCTCCAGATCCATCCAAGCTGTTGTGAATGGTAGAAGCTCTTTCTTTCTTTCTACTGCATGGTATTCCATTGTGTAAATGTACCACAGTTTTTTGATCCACTCATTTACGATGGACACCTTGGTTGCTTCCAACACTTGGCTATTGTAAATTGTGCTGCTATGAACATTGGGGTGCATAGGTTCTCTTGAATTTCGGATTTTTAGGATATAGTTCCAGCAGTAGAATTGCTTGGTCAAGAGGCAGTTCCATTTTTAATTTTCTGAGATATTCTATACTGTTTTCCACAGTGGCTGCACCAATCTGTACCCCCACTAACAGTGTACTAGAGTTCCCTTTTCTCCACAACCTCACCAGCATTTGCTGTTTGTTGATTTGGTTATGATGGCCATTTTGTCTCACGTGAAGTGGTATCTCATTGTGGTTTTACTTTGCATCTCTCTGATGGCTAATGATACTGAACTCCCTTTCATATGTCTCTGGGTCCTACGTATGTCCTCTTTGGAGAAATGTCTGTTCAGGTCCTCTGGCCATTTTTTGATTAGGTTGTTTGTCTTGCTAGAGTGGAGTCGTGTGAGTTCTTTGTGTATTTTGGAGATCAAACCCTTGTCCGAGGTATCATTGGCAAATATATTTTCCCATATAGTTGGTTCCCTTTTCATTTTGCTGATGTTTTCTTTAGCCATGCAGAAGCTTCTTATTTTGATGAAGTCCCATTTGTTTATTCCTTCTTTTATGTCCCTTGCTCTAGGGGATATATCAGTGAAAATATTTTTGTGTAGAATATCTAAGATTTTCATGCCTATGATCTCCTCTAGGACTTTTATAGTTTTGCAACTTATATTTAAGTCTTTTATCCACCTTGAGTTTATTTTTGTGTATAATGTAAGTTGGTGGCCTGGTTTCACTTTTTTGCATGTAACTGTCAGGTGTCCCAACACCATTTGTTGAAGAGGCTATTTTTACTCCGTTTTATGCTTTTGCCTCCTTTGTCCAATATTAATTGTTCATAGAGACATGGATTTATTTCTGGGCTCTCTGTTCTGTTCTATTGATCTATGTACCTGCTCTTATGCTGTACCAGACTGTTTTGATTACAGTAACCTTGTAGTATGGTTTGATATTAGGTATTTGATCCCTCTGACTTTGTTCTTTTTTCTCAGAATTGCTGCAGATATTCGGGGTCATTTATGGTTCCATATACATTTTTGAATTGTTTGTTCTAAATCTGTGAAATATGTCATTGGTATTTTAATAGGCATTTCATTGACTCTGTAATTTGCTTTAGATAGTATGGACATTTTGATGATGTTAATTCTTCCAATCCATGAACATAGTATTCACTTCTATTTATTTGTATCTTCCTTAATTTCTTTCTTCAGCATTGTGTATATTTCTGAGTACAGGTCTCTTACTTCCTCGGTAAGGTTTATTCCTAGGTACTTTATTTTTTTGTTGTTATAGTGAATGGGATTTTTTCTCCTGATTTCTGATTCTGATATTTCATTGTTTGTGTACAAAAATGCCTTCAATTTCTGAATATTGACTTTATATCCTGCTGTTTTGCCAAATTCACTTATTAGGTCAAGTAGTTTTTTGGTGGAGTCTATGGGATTTTCTATGTACACATCATGTCATCCGCAAACGATGACAGCTTAACTTCCTCCTTTCCTATTTTGATGCCTTTTATTTATTTTTCTGGTCTGATCGCTGTGGCTTGCACCTCCAATACTATGTTGAATAGAAATGGTGAAAGCAGACACCCTTGTCTTATTCCTCATCTTAGTGGGAAAGATTTTAGTTTTTGCCCATTGAGTATGATGTTGGCTGTAGGTTTCTCATATATGGCCTTTTTTATGTTGAAGTATGCTCTCTCTACTCCCACTTTACTGGCTGTTTTGATCAGAAATGGGTGCTATACTTTGTCAAATGCTTTTTCTGTATCTATTGATATGATTTTTATCTTTCCTTTTGTTTATCTGGTGTATTACTTTTATTGATATGCGAATATTGTACCTGTCTTGCATCCCAGGGATGAATTCCACTTGATCATGGTGGGTGACCTTTTTAATGTGTTGTTGAATGCAGTTTGCCAATATTTTCTTGAGGATTTTAGCATGTATGTTCATCAGCGATATTGGCCTGTAGTTTTCTTTCCTCATAGTGTCTTTATCTGGTTTTGAGATTGGGATGATGCTGGCTTCATAAAAAGAGCTTGGGAGTCTTCCCTCTTTTTGGATTTTTTGGAATAGTCAGAGAAGGTTAGGCATTAGCTCTTCCTTAAATGTTTTGTAGTATTCTCCCAGGAAACCACCTCATCTGGGGCTTTTGTGTGCTGGGAGGTTTTGATTAATGCTTCAATTTCATCAGCTGTTGTCAGTCTGTTCAGGCTTTCTGCTTCTTCTTCAATCAGTTTTGGAAGATTATGTTTTTCCAGGAATTTGTCCATTTCACCCAGGTTTTCAAATTTCTTGACATACAGTTCTTTGTAGTAATTTCTTACAATCCTTCGTAATTCTGTAGTATCAGTTGCGATCTCTCCTCTTTCATTACTGATTTTATTTATTTGGGCCCTCTCCCTTTTTTTCTTGATGAGTCTGCTTAAAGGTTTGTTGATTTTGTTTGTTTTCAAAGAACCAGCTCCTGTATTTATTGATCCTTTGAATTGTTCTCTTAGTCTCTATGTCGTTTAATTCTGCTCTGATCTTGATTATTTCCTTCCTTCTAATTGCTCTGGACTTTGTTTGTTTTTGTTCCTCCAGTTCTTGTACATGTTGTGGTGGTTGTTTATTTGAAATGTTTCTATCTTTTTCAGGTTAGCCTGTATCGCTGTGAACATCCCTCTCAGAACTGCCTTTGCTGTGTCCCATAAGTTTTGGACAGTTGTTCACTTTCATTTATTTCCAGAAAGTTTTTGATTTCTTGCTTGATTATTAACCCATTCATTGTTGAATAGCATGCTATTCAGTCTCCATGAGTTTGAATGTTTTTGAGTTTTTTCCTTGCAG
Source organism: Mormoops blainvillei (assembly GCA_004026545.1). Lineage (NCBI taxonomy): Eukaryota > Metazoa > Chordata > Mammalia > Chiroptera > Mormoopidae > Mormoops > Mormoops blainvillei. The sequence continues at coordinate 110,847 of PVJD01003812.1, read as the reverse complement.
CTGGTTTCTAGTTTTCAGGTCTAAGAAAATGCTTGATATGATTTAAATTTTCTTTAATTTGTTGAGTCTTGTTTTGTGTCCTATCATGTGGTCTATCTTTGAAAAGGTTCCATGTACATTTGAAAAGAATGTGTATTTTGCTTCTTTGGGATGAAAGGTTCTATATATATCAGCTAAGTCCATTTGATCTAGGACATTGCTCAATGCTGCAATATCCTTGTTGATATTTTGTTTACAAGATCTATCCATTTTTTTACAATAGGGTGTTAAAATCACCGTGTATAAGTGTGTTGCTGTCTATATCTTTCTTGAAGTCCTTCAAGATTTTCCTTATATATTTGGGTGCTCCTATGTTGGGTGCATATATATTTATAATGTTTATATCTTCTCAAAGGATTCTTCCCTTGAGTATTATGTAATGTCCTTCAGTATCTCTTTTTATGGCTTTGTTTTGAAATCTATTTTGTCTGATATAAGTATCGCAACCCTGGCTTTTTTTCCTGTCCATTTGCTTGGAATATTTTTTTCTCAGTGTGTTTAGGTCTTTTTTTTTGAGGTGGGTCTCCTATAGGCAGCATATGTGTGGGTCATGTTTTCTTATCCATTCAGCTACCCTATGTCTTTTGATTGGAGCATTTAATCCATTAACATTTAAGGTTATCATTGATAGCTACTTATTCATGTTTCCCTCTTTGTACCTGTGTTCTCTCTCTCTCTTTTTCTTCCTCTTCTTAGAGCAGTCCCTTTAGCATCTCTTGTAGTGCTGCTTTGGTAGACATGTATTCTTTCAGCCTTCTTTTGACTGGGAAACTCCTTATTTCACCTTACATTTTATTCAAGAACCTTGCTGGGTAGAGTAGTCCTGGTTGCAGACCTTTACTTTTCATTACTTGGAATATTTCTTGCCATTCCCTTCTGGCTGGTAGTGTTTCTGTGGAGAAATGAGCTGCTAACCTTACTTTGCACCCTTGTATGTTACTTCTTGTTTCTCCCTTGCTGCTTTTAAGATTCTCCCTTTGTCTTTAAAACTTGACATTATTTTTAGTTATGATGTGTCTTGGAGTAGGCCTCTTCGAGTTCAACTTGATTTGGACTCTCTGTGCTTCCTGAACTTGTGTGGTATTTACCCCCTCTAGGTTCAGGAAGTTTCCTGTCATTATTTTTTGAAACAGGGTTTCTATCCCTTGCTCCTTTTCTTCTCCTTCTGGTATTCCTGTGATTCAAATGTTGTTGTGTTTCATGTTGTCTTGCATTTCCCTTAATGTACCTTCATATTTTTTCAGTTTTTTTTCGTGCAGCTGCTCTACCTGGGTATTTTTTTCTATTTTATCTTTCAGCTCACTAATTCGGTCCTCTGCTTTATCCAACCTGCCTGTAATTCCTTCTAATGTATTTTTTATTTCAGAAATTGTATTCTTCATTTCTTCCTGGTTCTTGTTTAATGTTTCTATTTCCTTTTTCATACTGTTGCAGTTCTCATTCAGTTCCTTGTAGTTGTCTGTGAGTTCCATGAGCATCATTATCACCATTCTTTTGAATTCTATACCTGATAGCTTGCTTACCTCTATTTATTTAGGTCTTTTAGTGGGGAGTCTTCTGTTCCTTTCAATTGCTGGTTCTTTCTTTGTCTCCCCATTTTTGGGGACTCTTTGTTTGGTTCTGTGATTTCTGATGCTCTGCTTTGCCAGCTTTCTTCATAGTGTGAACTTCTGTGGTAGGAGTTCTGTGGGACTCAGTGGTGGGGTCTCTTCGATCTCCTTGTCTGGATGCTCTAGGTTTGCCCTTTCTTCCGTCTGTGTGGTGTCTCTTCTTGCACTTGGGCTTTTCCTGTTGGTTTCTCCTTTGTTGGTGGGTTCTCTCTCCCTGCGAGTTTACTGGTATTCACAACTCCTACTTATCTTGTAAGTGATCAGAGGCAGGGTGAAGGCAAAAGGGAGTAAAACAGTGGGGGAGTGTTCTATGGGAATTAAAGTACTAACAAGTAGGGAACAGATAGGGTATCCTTGGAGAAGTACCACAGTAAACATGCTAATTCACTCAAGTAGATAATTTTACCCACTTTTTAGAAAAGGTGAAAATGAGATAAGACTCCTGTTGGGGAGGAGAAAGAATGTGAGCTAACCCCAGAAAGCAGAACGCCTATGTGAGGTTAGATGATGAGGTATAGTGAGAGTAAGTGATAGAAACTTGGGGTAGTGTAGGAGAAAATAAAGTTAACCAGAACAGTAATAAAGCTCAGGAAGACAGAGAAACGGACCAAAACCCAGCCAGGGTTCTGTGTGGGATTTGGAACAGTAATAAGACAAACAATATTTAATCTGAATACAAAGAATACAAATTAAAAGACCAAAAGTAATGTGTTATCAGAATATGGGTTCAGTGTCAGAATAGAAATTAAAATGTAATAGAAAAGGGAGAACAGGAAAACCAGTCAAATAATGAAATCAAGCAAACAAAACAAACTCAATGTAGAAAAATTTAAAAATTAAAATATATAAAAATATAAATATTTTTATTTTTATTTTTTTAACAAGTAAACAAAAAAACAAACAAACACCAAAACAATAAAATAAAAAAGAAAATGCGAGTTCTAAAGGATATCAACGTGAAATTTTTTCTTAGGTGTTGGTGTTAGCTTTCTGATCTCTCTCTGGATCTTTCTTTGGCCCTTTCACAGTTCCAGGTCTTACTGTTTTACACTTGCAAGGGGAAAAAAGAAAAGAAAAAAAGAAAGAGAGAAAGCCTCCTGCTGACTTTAAACCCACCAAACAGGTTTTGCTCTCTACCTTGATGCCACAGCCAGAGGGGGGTTAGGCTCTGTTTTTTGTTCTCTGTTTTTGTTTGCTTTTTTTTCACTCCCATGGATCTCTGAGGATGGGGGTTGTGTCTGGGCTGCCGTTTTCCCCAGTTCACAGCCTCAACCGGAGCCCTCGGAGCACTGCAAGGCCCACTCTGTCCTGTGTGTCAGACCGGCGCCTCCAGTGCCCCTCGGCGCGCATCTCTTTGATTGGTTGGTCTGTGTGGTGCCCTGAGTGGGAGGAACTTGCACCCCTCCTCCTCACTCTTTGCTGGCGTGGGCGCCGCAAGTTTGGGGCAGTTTAGTTCCCCTATTAAATTAAGTATCTCTGGGGACTGCTACCTCTTGGGCCCCAGTTGTGCCGCTTTGATCAGTCTTTGGGGCGCTCTTCCTGGGAGCAATTCACGCCCCTCCTTCTCCTCTGTCCTGGCGGGCCGCCCCGCAGCACACCAGAGGTCCTTGCACAGTGGCTGAGAACCTTTTTTTGAGTGAATGTCCCTTGTTCGTGGGCAATCTTTCTTATCAGTCCTCGTGATTTTCACTCAGCCAAACTCTGACCAATCCCAGGACTATCTGCATCACGGTCAGTTGTGGCCCTTCTCTTCTCCCATCTCCCAGCGTTGCCGTAACACAAATTAGTTTGGTCACACAAAACATTTTTTGCATAGTTCTGTCCCTAGTCTGCTTTTTCCTTTTTTTTTTTTCTTTTGCTGGATAGGGCTTATGACCGTCTAATGTCTTATTTCTTGTTAGCCTGCCTCTCGGAGGTGCTGTGATGTTTGTCTCTTGTTCTATTTCTCAGCTTCAGGATCAGGAGGTACCTGCCTCAGTCTGTTCTGGCCAGAGTGTTTGAGAAGGATGGATGAGCACAGCGTCCTTTTGAGCTTCATACCTTGTGTACCCTACCCCAGACATGACATTGTTCCCAAATCTCCTCCCCACTCTCTTAATCTTTCTTTCTCTCTCTTTTGTTTTATTTCATAGATTGGAGAGCTATTCGTAGAGGTGACTGCCATTGGATATGTAAAACAACTTGCATGATAAATATGGGACAGTAGGTAGAAGAGTTATAATTCTAGAAATTTGCATATGACCCTTTAATCCTTCCTCACTCTGACATTTGCCCACTAGTGAAGTTTTGGAGGGAAGCTATCTTGTGCCTTGGTGTTGGAGAATGTTGTCAATATCTGTGCTTTATATATCTGCGGAGCTGACTTCCTTTTGCATCCCTTAGCTAGATACCCTCTTTGACATAGCCATATATTATCTCTGCCTGATTATTTTGAAAAATCCATATTTGCTATTGGCATTTGTCAAGAGTAGATGTTCAATTTTCTTCTGGAAATTGTAGAACCTCCTAAGTCTGTTTCTTTCTACAATTATTGGAAATTTTGTGGTGAACTCTGCTCGTCAGACAAAGATCAGGGGTTCTGTTGTTCAGGGTTTTTCGAGAATTGCCAATAAAATATAAGAGACACTTGTCACATTTAGTCTTGCTAAATAAACTTTTTGTTATTTGCACAAACACTACAAACATCACAAAGAGCAAAAACTGAGCAATATTGTTGTAGAAGTGAATATGAGGCCTCCAGTTAGTAGTTTCACTACATTTTTTGAGATTTTTGTATTCTTACCTCTAAATTAAATATCTAATGATTATGCTCCTCTTAAGTAACTAACTTGATAATTTAAAGAATTATTGAGATTACATGTGCAAAATACACTGGAGTTCTCCGCATTTGTTATATACCTGACAAATAAGATTTTCCATATCTTTACAGTAAGCAATGTTGTTTTCAGTAATCAGACTCTATGAAAAGGGGAAGCTTAGCAAAATTTGAATTTGATTTCATTAGAATTTTAAAAATTGCCTTTGCACATGTTGCATTATAATACATCTTTATATTTCACTTTTTATTCTTGCTATGTAGTTTTCATAATGAATACTTATATATTATCGTTGTTAATTATTCCTTAACTTGCTTTGCAACAGCCGGCAGGCAGATTCTTTCTACCATATTCTAAAGGTAAAAAAAAAAAATTCTTATATTATTGGAAGAGGAAATGCCACAAGAATTCCAAAACAACGGTGACCTGGGGCATCTGGTGAAGGTATGCATTGTATTAAATAAGATTTTGTATTGCATAGGTTTCTAAAGTTTGGTCTCATTTTTGTTGAGAAGAGCCTTATAAAGTTGAGAAATACTAGGTGTATAGTACACACTCAAAACCATAATTATTCATCTCCCCCCCACCCTACTAGAATCTCTCTGACATTTGTTAAAGTTGGAACAATATTCATAGTCATTAGCTATAGATACATCATTTCCTACACAATTATTTCCTTTACTTAAATACATGAACATGAGAACAAATTCCTTTACTTTCTGCTGATCTAAATGTGAAATAAAAGTCTTTATTCAAATGTAGCTCACATTTCTTGATATTCGCTTGGAGAATCTAGCTAAATAAATATCTGTTGCACCCACATCCTCATTCCAGTACAGTGATTTGAATGTGTTACACTATTTTAACATTTTATTTTCTAATTTTAATGGCTTTAAAAATAATTTGGAGGACTATAATAAATGTGTTAAATTTTATGTCAACAAGGAAAAAATTCACTTGCATGATAAGGAAGTGACTAATGAAATGCAGGTGTAACTAATAAGATTTATTAATACTATCTTGTATACACAAACATAGCCTTTAGCTTGAAAGTACATGACTTTAAACGTAGCCTTTAATTACTAACATTTTAAGACTTGTCACTGAATTAGATACAAATATTTTGGATTTGTGATTATTTTATACATGAAATATTTTGCTGGTACTTTTACTTTCAAAAATAAAACATATCAAAATATATGCATTTTTATAATGCCACCATTCTATATAAATGCTATACATTGCTTCAGCACAAATAATTTGTATAAAAATATTGTAAAAGCAGACTTGAATATGCTTTGCAGAATTAAATTTCTCAGAAAATTTCCACACTGCAGGGTTAAAAAATGAATAATTCTGTGAGAATAAGACATTAGCCCACACACAAACTTATGTAAGATGTTATTTAAGTCAGATTTGCTCCCTTAAAATGATTGTATTTCTTATGATGTATAGAGTTGAATTTTTAAAATACTGTATATTCTAATCTTCTATATCTAATAAAAGATGTGTGAGTGATAATTTAATCTCAAAGTGAATTCTTCAAAAATTTTAAAATATAATCCTATGCATCATTCTAAAAGGTAAAATTACCTCCTGAAGTAATAAGTTATCACCTTCTTTATTAAAAGTGTGACATATTTAACTGACCTTTACTTAAAAAAGAATTACTGAGTAACTCATAGGGTATATGTATCAAATTGAAAAGACAAGCAAATTCACAGTATGAGCTGCCAAGAGCTGTGTTTTCCGTGATGGCAGTGGACAACCTCCATGGCCAATTGCCCTGGATACCAGTCTGGAAAAGGGAATGCAGCCACAGGAATCAACCATCAGGGTGGAGGGAAGGGATAAAGTAGAGTTTTCTCGGAGAATGTAGAGACTGACATGTTCTGATGCTGCTGCCAGTGAGGGAGAGCTAGACAGCTTTCATCTCTGCAATGCGAGGTGTGCTGATGATAAGCCTGGAGGCTTCTGCAGCTCCACTGAGGATGGCTCTGGACTTGTGCAAACATGCTAATATTTATAAACAATTTTTGAGTTGTTACTTTCTTTCAATATTTGTGAACATAGAGTCAGTCTTTTTTTATTTTTTTAAAATTTCATTCCAAGCTTATTTAAAGTTGTGGCAAGGGGAAATGAGGCATAGTCCCTGTCCAAAATGTTTATAGGAGTGGTAGCAGGGGACACCCCGTAATTCTTACTTGAGTGTAGAAGTACCCATCGGAAGACTTACGGAGATGACTATGTTTAATGGAGTAGGGCACTCATGAAGTATGGGAAACAGAAAACCTGCCATCTGTAACAAAAGCCACAGAGATCCTGTCCTTAGACCATGAAAAAGCAGCCTGAGTAGCAAAAGGGGTTATATGAAAGGGTATCTTGCTTATTTCCATTGAGACAAAAATCCTAATCACATACAGATGGATTACATTCTATTGAAAGTATTACATGTGGATATAAATGTGATCTATATTTGAAGTCCATCTTGTAGGCTTCATTGCAAGGTCCTGAAATTCTACCAACTTGTCATATTTGAAATGTTCTGTGTTTGTACATAGTGAATCTTAATTCTTCCCAAGTCTATTGTTAGAATTTATAGGCTTTTCTTTCAAGGCACTATGTTAGTTTTTACCTTAATAATTTCAAGTTTTGGGTTCTCTCACTTGAGTTCATTTGCATAACAAAGATCCAGATCCCACATGTGTTTCTCCATTTATTTCATTTTGACATTATGTAAATTGCATCCAAAATAACCCTAATTTTTTGTAGGATTTTATTATTATCAGATTTAGCATGTGTTACTTTCTTTGGATGCAATAAGAGAAGAATGATACACAGAAAAAGATGGTTTATGGTAATTTCTTCTGTTCACTAGAATGACATTTAAATACTGCACTCCATTATGAGGACTATTCTTTGAAAGTAATATAAGTAAATTAACATCTTCAGAAGGAATTGACAAGATTTGTAAGAGAGCTAAAAATTTTCCCATATGAGAAATAACTGGAGAAATAGGATGGTTTACTGAAAGAATGGAATTCCTGAGGAGTCATAAAAAATGCACCAAATATGAAAAAGTGGACTTATTTATTTGTCTTTTCCTTATAGTTCTAATGTAACTATATCTGTGAAACAAATTGTTAACTCAAACAGTTTGAGAGAGTTAGGTATCCCATTCTCTAGTAGCCTCTAACAGTTTGCACATAAATTTTAAGTGTTGTATTTTTAAATTTGTGTGTGTGAGCAATCCATTAAATTATGAATTATGACTTTTTGAGGTTGGGAACCTCATATTGCACAGATATATGTGACTCAATGCTAAGATCGATACATATCCTCCTCGTTGTCCTCCATGCCACCATTGTCATCATCATCATCACCATCAACACCATTAAGAACACATGCTTTGCATGATGGATATTGACGGTCCTTTGCAAGGACCACCTCTAGTGCCTTCACAACCCTTCCAGGAAATGCCATCATGTCAATTTTTCCAATTAATAAATTGAGCACGGTGTGTTTATGCAAGCTTTCTAAAGCTACATAACCATGCATGTGAGAACAAGACAGTGATAAAGTACAGGGAATGTATTCCAACCCAAATTGGGTCTGCACAATAGAAATGATGCATGGACAGTGAGGATACTTTATGAAAGAATATGAGTGAAAGACACCAGACATTGAAGAAATCATGCACATATTTTCGGTTGTGTCTTTACCTAATGAAATTCTCTCTCAATGTTCATTAACCACTGTTCCCTTCTTTGTGATTTTTCTCCAAAGTTTCAGTCGATTTTTCTTACCCATCCGTGGATCTGTGTGTTTCACTTCTGTGTGCTGCACCTCTGAATGTGTTGGTGTTGCTAATATATTTCCCCTTTTTAATGCCATCTGAATATAAAGGAATTCAAGAAAAGTAGAATAAAAAGATATTGATGCAATACTTTCAAGTTATTAGCATTAACTTGCACTTTCTCCAAAGACCCAGTTGTGTGGGGGAGTAAATACGCAGGTTTAGAGCACAGGCATGACAATGAACGGAGTCTCTTTCCCTAAATCCAAGGACATTTTTTGTCACACCTTTCATCTTTGTCTTCTTCTCTTTGTATCAGAGTCAGATTTGTGCTGAAAACATACATTTTTGTAATTACAAATTACTTATCTCCGTCTCTCTCCTTTACCTCCTTTCATCCTGCACAAATGATAGAGTTAAAATACTTTAGCTAAAGTAACTCAGATGGGTTATTAAGATTCAGACCTCCTCAAAGATTCTCAAGGCTGTGTTCGTTTCATCATACATCGTATGTTGAGAACTTACAAAATGGTTGTAAAAATTGACCATATCATGGTTCTCATCATTGACAGGAAAACATTGTTTTGTTTAGTTGTAAAATTTAATTAATTTTTACTCAGTTGTCAGTCAAGTTCTCAAGCACATGTATTGGAAGAGAACTGGGGTTCACCAGGACTTCCTTCAAAACAGCCTTGTAACTGTACACCAGAACGTTTCTTAGCCTTTTAAGGCAGTGTGCCCTCTAGCATCTGAAATCCAGGCTTCTTAAAAAACATATTGTCAATATCAGTAAGATTAAATGCTTCTCTATGTTTCCGTTCTTCAATTCTGTCACTCTCCTTGTAAGACATTCCTTAAAGCTGTGCATTATTATACAAATAGATTTAAGAGATTATCTTTCTTGTTTTATAGTTTTGAAATACAATTCAGAGTTTTAGCTGTCTGTAATGAGATTATAAGAAGAAAATGATGACAGACACTTAGTTTATATTTGCAGTTAGATCTTAATGTAAGGATAAGTTCATAGGAGATTTGGCTGTTTTATCGATAAATATCAGGTCCAGCTTTTTCCCCCTCTGCAGATAACACAAGAACATTTATATTTTTATTTCCTTGAAGAGGTATAATGAAAAGTAAAAAAGATACTTTCTTATTTGAATAAGAAGTTCACACAATGCCAGCTGGGACCATCTGCAAGGAGACAAGGTGGGTCAGCACATTATCTCATTGGCACCTCAGTTCTCCCGAAAATGCACCAGGCTCTACCACAGAGAGAACAGACTGGGTGGGCCTTTGGCAAAAAACTCCATTACTAGGGAGACAACTGTTCAATTTTGTGGCTTACTTAAATTTAATTTTCACATTTAATATTACCATGTTCAACAAACCTATTTTAGACGACCCTTTCATTGGTGAGATGTTTGTTATCAGAAGGTTTTATTGTGTGGTGGAGAGAAAATGGGGTTTAGAATCAGGCAGGTTTAATTGTGAATCCTGGCTATATTCCTCTTACAGTCCTCTTATATACCTAGGGGAGCTATCACGCCTATTAGCAATAATTGTTATTTACACACAGTTGGGCAAATGGCATGCATTGTGTAAATGTTTTACCTGCATTATCTCATTTATTACATCATTTTCATAATGCAATAAAAACTTTGGTCTCCATTTTACATTACAATGCAAACAAAAAACTGAGGGGAGTTGAATTAATAGTCTAAAATCCCATTTCTATCAAAGAGATAAAGAGGGATTTAAATTCTAACATTCTGACTCCAGGTTTCTCTTTAACAGAAATAGTATTATCCTGGCTGGTGTGGCTCAGTGGATTGAGTGCCAACCTGCAAATCAAAGGGTTGCCAGTTCTATTTCCAGTCAAAGCACATGCCTGGGTTGTGGACCAGGGCCCCGTAGGGGGTGCATGAGAGACAATCACACATTGATGTTTCCCTCCCTCTCTTTCTCCCTCCCTTACTCTCTCTAAAAATAAACAAATAAAATCTTAAAAAAATAAAAGAAATAATATTAGTGGTGTCCAGAATGATTCACCCCAAGAATGCCTCTACGTTATGCAGATTGTTTTGAGCTAAATCCAATTTTAACTTCAGGCTCAAGAGATACTTCTGCCCCTTTCATTAACCACCTAAAAGAACTTGAATTAGGGGCCTTGCCCATAAGAGATTATCAGCAATACTCTTTTGACCCACCTATATGGCAGGGCAAATTTTTATTTTACTAAATGCCTGTTCTTCTTATCATCCTGCAATGACCCTTTGAAGTCCCCAAGGTGCATTACCTCATTGTTAACTTGAGATGTCTTATATAACTCAGCCCCCCTTCTTGTTCTGAACCTCTAGTGCATGCAGAGTCTGTGACTCTCTCATGTATGTGAGGTTCCTATAAATACATAGGTATTAAATTTGGTTATTTTCTCTGTAAATCTGTCTCATGTCTTGTTGATTATTAGAACAACCAGAAGAATCTTGAGAGTAGAGGAAAGTTTGTTTCTCCCACATACTGACCTACACATAACTTCACTATTTCCTCTAACATAAGCAGAAGTAGAAACTGAATGACAGTCTGCAACCATACCACCCTGAATGCACCCCATCTCACCCTATCTTGGAAGCTAAGCAGGGTCAGGTTTGGTTTGTACTTGGATGGGAGAAACTGAATGACTGATAGATGATTGATAGATAGATAAGTAGAAATGTAGATATTTAAATCTTTCCCTTCAGATGATTTAGAATAGATGACCAAGTCCACGATTGAAATGTTATGAACATTAGCAACTTTATTGTCCTCTGACCTTCAACATAATTCCTATAATTTACCCATATTGCAAAAAAAGACATTAATCAAGCACAAGAGAATATTTGGAAAATATTTTAAAGGCACATATATTTTCCACTCATATTAAAATCATAAAATGCTAATGTATTAAGCCAATCAAAATTATAAGAATTTCTAATATTCAGCATAATGTAGATAAAATATTCACAAAAGTGAAAGAGAAATGTTCAATAGAAGTCTGAAATTCAAAGCTTGGTTTAGTGGACTATACTTTTAGATTGGCATTTAAGTATAGCTCTAAATGTTGAGAAGGCTAATTCAAGTTCATGGTCTCATGAAATTAATAAACATATTCATACTTTGGAAAGTTATAGCAGGAATGATGTAAGCCATTCATACTTTTATGAGAATACTTATTACCACATTTCTCAGGAAATCAGTTTTCCACTGAAACAATATCCCGTTTAAATTTTTATGAACAAATTTGTATCTATTGAAATAGTTCCAGCCTTTAAAAAAAGTTATGATTTTTACTTGCAGTTGGATTTGTATTTTGAAAATGCATGCTGATTGATATTAGTAAGATTCATCATTCCGGAACTCTTTTCAAAATAAGTATGTTCAACTACAATTATATATAATTTTTGGCTGGGTAACAAATTTATGTCATTTAATTTTTTCCTATTTATGCTATTATATGCTTGGTTTCATTGCTGATATTTTTGGCAATCAAAATGATTATCCTTTCTTCAGTATTTTAAGAAAAATGGAAAATAATTGTCTTTATTTTTGTTCTCCAAGTGTGATAGAGTTATTTCCTTAAAACACCTGATTTCTTTTTTATAGCTCTATGAAGAGAATGGAGAATTATAAATCTTTTGCCTAGAATGACAAAGATTCCATATGCTTGAAATTTCCGATAATTAAAAGCTTTGTTTTTTGCTTTTGTATGTATATTATCATGAATTGCATAATTATTTTACTTTATAAATGTATTTTCATTTTTACAGTTGATATAAACTACAATTCATGATTAGATTTTAAAACATAAATATGACTTAAATTTTTAATAGTAAGTGGTTTAATATTCTTTTTCATCACTTTCCACATACTTTTATTATGAGTTATGTAAGTGTTTCTTAAAGTTCTTATGACTAAAGAATTACTTTTGTTAATTCCTTTATTTAAGAAAAAGTTATAGTTTACATGTTTGAATTAAATTTATATGATAGTAAGCACATTTACACATGATTATATTAATATAATAATATAATTAAATGACCCTGACCTCATTCTAAAGTCTCTACTCCCTTACTGATCTTATGATAGTAAAAAACAAATAAACAACAACAACAACAAAAAGAAAAAACACGTAGCACTTAATCTAAACAGCAACTGGTCTTGGAAGGTGTTTTCCTGAGGCATCTTCATCACAATTTTGGTTGCCATAAATAAGTGAAGGAATGAGTCTCTAATTCTGTTGAGTGTGCTACATTAAAATCAACCCCTCCAACTCCCACTTCAGTTCTCATAAGACTTCATTGTAAGCTTTATCTTCCTAAGCCTTCTCTTGCAGAAAAGCCTTTAATTTAATAGATTTTCACCTCTATGACATTGGATTTCAAGGCACACTTGTAGGGCCAGAGAGATCCTAGCACTTGACTTGGTTGTGACACTTAAGGCCAACACCCCCATCTTCATGTTCCTGTGCCTCAGGGATGGTCCCTTTCTGATAAGACAAAGAAACTGGGGCTGTAAAATTAACTTTTGAAAACATATTTAGAGTCACTGATATAAGAAGAGATAACAAATGATGAAATCTGAAAATATTTTGAACTTATAAAAACATTTTCTGAGGAAAGAAACAGAGCAGGGATTCAGTAATATAGACAAGTTCTAGAAACATGTTTAAAGTAGCATGACCATTGTGTATGAGATATAACCAGGATGTGATTTTCCTGAATTCGAAGGTCCCTATATACCTTTGCTGAATTTCAGTTATTCAGCAAATTGCCAAGGTTAGGCAGCTTGTAGTTCCAGTTGGCGATTGTTACTATGGTAAATTAGTATGGACCAACAGACATCCCTATCATCTGGAGGGCCCTAGTTCTCATTTCACTTCTAGATACTGTATTTGCCCTCCCCTATGCCCCATATAGCCTTTGGTCCCAGCAAGTTAGTATAAATAATACCCATCATGGAGGCTGACTTTACTACTTTGGTTCCCTAGAATTTAATTATATTTTTTCCAGGTATCATTTGCTTGTCATAATAGGTTGAATTATTTTTACCCACTTTGGTGACTTTTTGAAGTCAGGCTTAAGTTTACTTGTTTTGGCCAATGAAATATGAATGAAAGTGGCAGAGACTGGATTTAGGAGCCATTGCTGATGTTTATCCTGTGCTTTTTCCTTAGGCGCTGTGGCTGGCAAAGCTCTAACAGGGCTTACTCCTTCGGTTCATATCCTGGAGTGAAGGATACTTGGGGCACAACCGTAGCTTTCCTTTTGGAACATATGACATGGATGAATTAAACTTTTATGGTTAAACCTCCTGAGAACCTATCACTGTTTTTTTAGTGCATCATAATTTAAGTAAAGCTGATTGATAAATCTATAGCCTCAATTTATTGATTTTAATTCTCACTAGGTTTTTATTGCTACAAACTAACCCACACTATTTAACCCATAATTTTAGCTCTACTTAGCTTGCAGTTGTTGAGTTTTACATCCCATTTGATTGTCAACAATAATGTGATTTGTATTATATATTCAAAACTAAGGCTAGGTAGATAATGTGATATTTCCAAAGGTCACAGAATTACTGCTTGTTTGATAGAGGATTTGAATTCAAATCTGGATAATGCTAACACTAGAGACACGCTCTGCCATGCACACAGATGACCAAGTATTAGTCGTGAGACCATAAAAAATGAAATGGAATGCACATCGCTGAGAGAGTCGCTTCAAGGAGAGTCAAGGTGCTGTTGAGGAAGTGGGGCTAAAGCTGCTGTTACATTGCTAAACCTGTAGCTAAACTCATCTCAAGGCCCAGCTGTAAATGATCTGGATTTATAAGCATCCTGGAGTCATAAATATGCTGAAATAACAACTGCTACATGGACACATATGGATTTGACTTTCTTTTCTTTTTTGCCACCCTCATTTGCATACTGGAATTAACCAATCCACATTAATCTAGCCAGGCTCCTTCATTTGCCTGAAAGAATTATATTTTGTGGTTTCTGCATTTGTAAGCCCTCTCCAGAGTGCAGTTTTGGGTGCTGCCTAAATCTGTGTCTCTGGGATTGTAGTCCTTTTGCTTAAATAAATGCTTCTTGTTCTTCATTGCAGTCAGAGCCTCTTTACTGGTCAACAGTTGAATGAAGGAGTTAATCGTAGAATGAGTGAATATATCATTAAATGCTATTGCAGTAGAAATGCAGGGAATAAGAATATACTGCCCATGTAATTAAGTACCTCATAATCTGTGATGGAATTTAGAAAGTAAATTTACATTTACAATAAAATCCCAGGAGGGTGATGATATGAATATAAACAGGGTTCTTAGGGAAATCTGCTCTACACAGATGGATGATTTCACACATTATCACATTTCTTTAATCTTACCAATAATCTCATGGAGTAAACCATACACCATTTTTTCCTTAAGAATTCAAGCTGACAAAAGCTTTCTTTGTGTTCTTAAAAAGAGTTGAGGTATGAATATGGCCAAGTCCAAATTTAATTTACTAAAAATTCATGCTTGTTTTTTTTACTGTATATAGCCTGCTACAGTTCTTTGATTAATAGATTCTGAGGTTTGGGTAATTCAAAATGTTTTATATGCTCAGTTCATTTTTCCACAGTAACTTTCAACATAGGCTGAGGGAAATTGGGAGAACTGCTTGCTCTCTGCCCTGGCAAATTGCATTCCGAGTCGATTTATGATGAAGGTCAGCCCGAAAAGTCTCAGCCTACTCCAAGCGAGTGTGAGTGCTTTGTAAACTGGGAAGTACAACTCTGTGGTACTTTGTGTCTCTAGAAGTCTTCATGTGAGAGCCAGAACCATGAACAACTAATGATATGGTAGAAGAAAGCAGACTAGAATAAAATAGGTTTGTTGCTCTTCCTAGTTCTGACCAGTTATTTAGATTCTTCAGTCTTAAATCTCAGTTATCCGTCATAATTTTAAGGGTAAAATATGACAAAGATATAGTGTCTTTTTAGTCTTTCTAAGTGCTTTAATAGAATTGACTGTGTAAATATTAAAGAGTACTTTGCTGTAGAAATAGCATAAAACTATGCTATTTTCATAAATAATGTAATTTTAATAATGTAGCCAAATAAAAGAATTTATCATGCCCTTAATTTACTTCAGTGAGTAAATGACAACCTTTTCCCCTTAGGACAACTCAAGTAGCAAATTGATGTTGTGCAATGCATTTCATGGATCAAGAGATAGTATGAGTCAAATAAGCACTATAAGCACTACTGTCAGAAAACCTTCCCTGGAGAGTTAATTTATATTCACTGCACTAATGTTCATAATGCTTTGAGTTGGCAAGTAGACTCTTACATTTTTCCCTCTAATACATTCCACCACCACGAATTTTTAGTTTGAAACTGATCTCTAACTATATATAGATATTTGTTCATGAAAAGTTGCACTTAGAAAAGACAAAAGTAGTAGGCAATATAAAATTTAATAATATTAAAATAATTCAGTATTGGAAATTATACCACTTCAAGTTAGCAATACAAGATTATTGAATATTTTTTAAAAGACTCTAAAAATGATTGATAATACAAATTCAAGTAACTTTTGAAAGTTTGTAAATTAGTATGGGGAATAAAATATATGCTTTTTGGGGAAGATACTAACTTTTGAAGCCCTTTATTATACAGCAAAAAAAAAATGTTTGCTAACCTGAATACTAATTACAATGCTTGTACAATAACCTGGTAATATTAGTAATCATCTCTCATATTTATAAGAACTTTATATTTAGGAAAATTTATGACTATATTACTTCAGTTAATCTTAATTGAAACATTAAATATGGATAGATGTTTAACATATATGAATATTTCAATGTGATCTAAAGTCTTCATTTTTATTTTTTATTGTATTTTTCCATTACTATTTAGTCCCCTTAAATCCCCTTTCCCCCTGCAATCATGACACTGTTGGCCATGTCCGTGAGTCCTTTTTCGTTTTTGGTCAGTCCCTCCACCCCCAATCCCTCCCCCCTTAGCTGTCATCCTGCTCTCTATCTGTGAGTATGTATGAGTCTGTCTCTATTTTGCTTCTTAGTTCAGTTTGTTCATTAGGTTCCACATGTGAGTGAAATCACATGATATTTATCTTTCTCTAACTGGCTTATTTCATTTAGCATAATATTTTCCAGGTCTGTCCATGCTGTCCCAAAAGGTAAAATTTTCTTTTTATACAGCCGAGTGGTATTCCATTGTGTAAATGTCCCATAGTTGTTTAACCCCCTCTTCTACTGATGGACACTTGGGCTGCTTCCATATCTTGGCGATTGTAAGTAACACTGCAATGAACATAGGGGCAGCTTGTATTCTTTCGAGTTAGTGTTTTGGATTCTTTCAGATATATTCCCAGAAGTGGGATTACTGGGTCAAAAGGCAAATCCATTTTTAATTTTTTGAGATATTTCCATACTGCTTTCCACAGTGGCTGCATTCCCACCAACAGTACAAAAGGGTTCCCTTTCTCCACATCCTGGCCAGCACTTGTTGTTTGTTGATTTATTGACGACAGCCATTCTGACTCATGTCAGATGATATCTTATTGTGGTTTTAATATCCATTTCTCTGATGATTAGTGACATTGAGCATCTTTTCATATGTCTTTTGGCCATCTGTATGTCTTCTTCGGAGAACTGTCTAAACTATTGGTCTGTTTATTCTGGTTTCTCTGAGCCTATAAACTATCTCACAATAGGTTCCTGTTAGTTGTGGGAGTCTAACATTACACATTTATTTTATTTCCCAAAACAGGGAAAGTATAGGAAATAATAGTAATATTAATAATAACAAAAATGACTTTCTTTATTCCAGGTAAAATGGTGAGAACTATATAAGAATTAGCACATTTCATGCACATTAAAAATGCATGAGATAGACCTAGTAACTCTTATTTATCTGTTTAATGAATGTGGATTCTGAAACTAGGACGCCACAAATAATTTGTTCAAAATCTGATAGCTAATAAAAACGGAAATGCAATTGGAAACCCAGTCCTATCAGGAAATGTTATTACATGCCAATCTGTAAGTTACTTACAATGAAAAAAATAAAAAAAACAAAACAATAATGAGATATACCGAAACCCTGAAATATACTTTTTAAAGGCATTTTCTTTCTAATGAGCACTTTGGGCTTTTCCTTACATTAGCATGCAAAATGTATATAAAGCTAAATCATCATTTTTAAGAGTCAGTTCTTTTGACTTCTACACAGTTTAGGATCCATTCCTTATCAAATTTAAATGGTTTCAATGGGTCCATTGTGACAGTGCTACAATTTTAATGGTGTTAGAGTTCAGCCAGAGCTTTCCATGCAAGTTAGATTAAACTTAATTATTCATAAGGCTTTTTAGGGGGAAAAAAAACAAAACTAAAGTTTAAGTGACTTCAAAAAACAAATACTTTTATGAATGTTAGTTTTCCTTTCTTGTTTTAGAGCATTTTATCAGCACATTGGATAGGAGAGATCTTATGCAGTTAATTCTTTAGTTAACCAATAAATAGATTGCTATTCCCCAGGGTAAAGCAAGATTGAAGCAGTGAAAACCCATGAGACAGGGCATCTCAGTTGAATGAGTAGCAGAATATTAAGAGGCCCAGCAATATTTTTTTTCAATAGATTACTTGTTTCTTATGACAATAGTGTAACTGTTGTGAAGATTTTAGAAATCTTAGTGAAACTGGGAAAGGCAATGTTCATCCTGCCTGTCACCACCAAGCCCAGTAAGTAGAGACAGGGGTTAAATCTTTATGGGCACTTTATTCTGATTGCTGGTGATCTGAGAAGATGGTGAGTTATATATATCCTGAAACAAAGTCTTATATTTCCTTGCAAGCCAGGTTTTTGTATAAGGAGGGAAAAAAGTGTAGGTAGGGGATTTGGAATTCAGGGGAGAAAGTGTAGCTGAGGGATTTTGAATTCAGGAAAGAGGTTAATCAAATAAAAGCTGCAGTCCAGCAATTGCCCTAGCTTCTTATCATCCATTGGCTGTGATTCAGTATCTGTGCCCTGGGCATCCCTGCCCTGGGAGATTCTCTATCTGTGTCCTGTGTCCTGTGTTCTTTGTTCCAGGTGGGGCAGCTAGATGTCTCTTCCTGGAACACAATGGCTCAGATACCATCTTGATTGCTTGCTGTCCTCCTGGGACACAAAGGTGGAATTGCTTGCGGGTCTCCTGGGGTCTGGGTGGGTCATACTTTCAGTTCCTGAAACAATAGCTTTTCACATGCATTAACTACTAAGCTATTTAACTATCACTTAAAACTAAAATTTTCCTACTCTTGAGTTCCCCCATCATTAGAAAGGTAAATAAAATGTCACTCTTGAAGTACACATGGTTATCGACACATGGATAGCTGCTTCTGTTTTTTTCCTTGTAAATTAAATACAATGTTTAATGTAAAAAAAACAACAAATAATAATCAGTCTTGTAGTAAAATTTTAATTGTTCAGTTTTACATCAGCTTTTCCTGCCCTGGCTTATAGGGCTCAGTGGATTGAGTGCCGACCTGAGAAGCAAAGGGTCTCTGGTTCAGTTCCCAGTCAGGGCACATGCCTGGGTTGTGGGCCAGGTCCCCAGTTGGGGGCGCTTGAGAGGCAGTCACACATTGATGTTTCTCTCCCTCTCTCCCATCATTCCCCTTTCTAAAAATAAATAAATAAAATCTTTAAAGAATGTTTTTTATATCAGCTTTTCTACTTTATTTTTTTCAAATATACTAACAGCTTCATACTAGAGTATTCTGTGGGTAAATCATCATATAGTTAGCCCAATTTCGTACTATTGGATTTGAGTTGTTTAAAAAAAACTGTATACTTAAACTTTGTTTCTTTTTATTGTCTTATAATTCATATCCTAGATTTAAAAATTATGCACTTTTAAGCTGCCCAAAACATATTGGGAAATGGCTTTTCAGAAAAATGATGTTTATATACAAATAAAATTATATTCTTTTAAGTAATGTACAAATTATCTAAAAGATTTTAACTTTGTCAAGATTCTAAGGGATGTAGACTTGCTCACTTCAACCAATCCGACTCCCACTCACAAAGTCTAGACCCTCCATTATTTTAGTGTTTCCTGTCTAGATCTCTATTTTACCTTGCTCCAACCTGTGCAGACTTGCACAATATTCTTCACAACCAGAATGGAAGGAAGATATTATTAGCCTGATTGTTGTCAATAAAGAAACTGAGGCTCAGCATTTAATTCACTCTCCCTAAGCCAGAGTGCTGGCAGAAGGTAGAGCTAGAACTGGGTCTATAACTTCGTCTTCTATGTAATTTGGACTGTTCTACTCTGTACCTTCTGACAGCTAGGAATCTGGACATAGGTGCATACTGCGTGTGTACACAGAGAGACTACTAAACAAACGGCTCTGCATCGGCCTGTATTATTCCTTGTGTTACCACTGTGATGGCAATCTATCCAGTCTCATGTTAGAGCACAGCTATGTGGCCTTACTTCATAACGTCCCTTATGAACTCCAGGCTATTGTATCTTATTTAAGCCACCTTCTCACTTGAATATCTTACAGTCATTTTGAACTTCATGTGTTCAAAACTGACTTTCTGGTCATTTGTTCAGAAGACTCTCCCACTCTGTCTTCATCTTAGTTAATAACTACTTCTACATGCTCAGGACAAAACCTTTAGAGTCATTCCTGACTCCTCTCTTTTCTGTTACACTGAATATCTGATTTATCACAAAATTCTGTGATAAAAGTTAAATAAAAAAGCTTTAACTTTAAAATGTATTCATAGTCCAGCCTCTTTTGACCACCTTCCCTGTTAACATCCTGGTCCAAGCTTCTACTAAGATTATTCTAATAACTTCCTGAGTGATATTTCTATGTTGACCTATTTTTCAACAGCTCAAGTGATTCTCATAAAATAGAAGAAAACACTGTATTGCACAAAACCTTACAATGGCTCATAATAATCCTATGAGTGGCTATAAATTCCGATTCCCTTTAACCTCTTTTATTTCTCCCCTGTAACTCTTCCTGTTAATATTGTGTTGAAGTCAAATGGACCTCTTTTTTATTTTCATATGACGAACATGAGACTATCAGCTAAAAAAGAATTATTACCTAAAGTATTCTCTTTCTTCTACTCTCCAAGTACCTTGCCTAATCCTTTGTAGAACATACACTACTCTATAATTACCATGTTCATTGACGTATTTGTTTATAATTTTATTTCTCATTACTGTATACTAATAAGTATATCAATATACAGCAGTATAAGGTAAAGGGAGGACAGTTGACCCAGTGGGCTTCTCTGACACCCATGATTCTGATCTACCTCTTCAATCCAAAGAAGCGCCTCCCCAGTTTAGAGTCTAGGCACATATGTATGCCAATGGGTAAGTTGAGGTAATATGAGTTGACTGATACGTATTTATTTTCTAGGGCTATAAGTGCTTGAAAAAGTATATGTAGGTGTATTTAGGTTCAGTTTACTCATTCATACAAAATATGAAACTAGATTTTCACCTAGCATCTCCATAGAGCATTTTCTAGTGCTCCCTCCTCCAGGGACTGTGTTAGGACATCCTTCCTTATCATCCTTCCTTACTATGCCATTAGGGAAATTATGTATAAACACATACTTTTCATGTTGGAAAATGACTTGCTGAATGCCAGTAAGTTTAATTAAACCTACCTGATTTTACACTGTGCTTATACTTTTTGATCTGCCTTGAGAACTGAGACCTGTTTTTTTTTTTTTTTTATTTCACTGTAAGACACACTGTAATGGTAGGTTTTTTTCCCTATATTCCCAACTAAAATGCAAGCTGAATGGCACATATTTTGTCCATATGATTCACTACTTTAGTCCCAGTGCATAATATGTTATCTGACAATTGAGGACCTCCTTCATTTCATTTGTTCAACAAATATTTAGTGAATACTCTGTGCCATGAACTGCCCTAGGTTTAGAGAATACAACAGTCAAGGAAACAGAAAAAACCATCTAGAATCACAGAATTTAAGTTCTGTTAAGGGAGATCAAAAATATACAACATTAAATAATGAAAAATGCTAAAAAGAAAAAAATAGCAGGAAAAAGCATAAGAAATATTGAAGGAGGTTTGGTTTAAAATAGAATCATAAGTAAAAGCCTCCCTGAAAAAAGTGATGTTTGAGTAAAGACCTAAAAAAAAGAAAGAAGTGAACAAGCCAAGAAAGCATTTGATGTGGAGAAGGAAAGAGTATTTGGGACATAGAAAGTAGAGCAGGTGGGGGCACTCAATGGCCGTAGTGGTGCACAACACTGGAAGGGGTAACCTAGGATTAGCAGTGAGGACCCAGAGGGTGCAGCAGAGTTAGAAAGAGGAGAGCAGTAGGAGGTGTCCTTATTTACAAAACTCTGTTTTTTACTCTAGAAGTGATAGGAAATCCTTGGAGGGATTCAAGCATGGGTGACATGACTTTACTAACAGGATCACATACATTTTTAGTGACTGGATAAATAAGCTGAATGAATTAATTTGAAGCTCATAATAGATAAAGAACTAGTTAAGGGTGTTAAACAAAATTCAGCTGCATAAATTTGAAGACCAAATTGACTTTATTAAGTGATTAATGAATCCGGAAACATCTCATCCAGAACTAGAAGAGCAAGAGTGCTCCAAAAAGTTGTGCAAAATGAATGTTTTTGTAAGGAGAAAGGTGGGGAAGTGAACTATTAACAAAAGTAAAGGAAGAATTATTTTTAGACTATGACATGATGGGGGTGAGAGTGGGAGGAGGGAATAGCAAAGGTTTTTACCATGTAGATTGTCTCGTCCTTCTAAAAAGGAGGGGGCTGAACAGGTCCATGTGACAGATTGCCTCATTGTTGATCAGAAAATTTTAGACTGGTTGATTAATATTAAATTTCTGAGATAGGCTGAAATAGCAATAGGTTGTACATTCAACCTAGGTTTCATATTATGGGCTTTAGCACGAGTGATGTCATTTTGGACCTGTAATTTTTCTCTTCAAGAAGGATAATTAATTGTTACTAAAATCTCAATCTGGTTTCTATTGCTATTCGTATACCAAATTGACTAGTATTTTCATTTATCCTCCTTTAATACACACCGCATCCCCAAATCTCCAAGGATAAAACAAATTTATTTATATTTTTTTGTTATGTAAAATGTCAGGTGCTTTCAAAGCATGGGCATTTACAGGGATTTTATTTTTTTGTAAATTCCAGTGTCTTCAAATAAAATATTCTTCCTCAATACTGCTATTTGCCTTTTTAAAATATATTTACTTTTATATAGGGCAGAAATATGTACAGTGCCATAGAATTCAAAATAAGGACAATCTTCTTGCCTAACGCTGCCAGAAAATCCTAGTGCCATGCTAGGCTAGAAAATCAGCCTTTGGAGACTGGGAATTATTGACCCTTATTTCTGAGAAGCAGCATTTACTTGAACTCCTCTTACTAGCTTCATTTCCTGGAATGAACAAAGGCCCTTGTCCTTAGCTCTAAGTGAAAATTACCAAAAGAAAATGTTATTACTTAGGCACCTCTTACAAGCATTATGTTCGCCTTTATTGGTACTATAGTTTAAATTTAAATCTTTCTATCTGTCATTTTTATTTCTTGGACAAGGCAATCTAATGTGGCTGCTCTTGCTCTATAAGCAAGTTTAGTAAGCAGTAAAAATATATTTGTGAAGGAAGATATTGGGTGAGGATGTTGAGTCCTATTCGCATACACTTTACATTCTAGGGCATATGGTTGGGAAGATAAAAGTAAATTCTATTGCACCTTAATCGTTAAATCCCACATGTTTGTCACAGGGCAAAATACACTGAAAACCCTTGGGTCATTGCAAATGAAAAGGCTCCTACAACTTGTAATTCTACTTTTTGAACAATGGAATCGTGGATTTTAACTTCACATTAAATTAATTTATAAACCTGAGACATTTCAATCTAGAGTTGTTTCTTTCTTAATTATCAATCATTATGGCCTGCATGTTTGTGCTACCCCAAAGTTCACATGTTTAAAATTCCCATGTGATGGTATTTGAAGGTGAGTTCTTTGAGAGGTAATTGGGTTATGGGGATACACATCTCATAATAAGATTAGTATCCTTATAACGGAGACTCCATAAAGCTCCTTTGCCCCTCCTACTGGAGTACACAATGAGAAGATGACAGTCCATGAACCAGGAAATGGACACTCACCAGACGATGAATTGGCTAAAGCCATGATCTTAGATTTCCCAGCTTTCTCAATTATGAGAATGAAATGTTCGTTGTTTATAAGCTACATGGTCTTTAAAATTTTGTGATAGCAGCCCCAACAGAATATGACATCAAACTATCAACTTTCTGTTAATTTTTTAAATCATTCTTTAGTGCTTGTAGAACATCATCAATTTAATAATATAAAGAGATAGATTTGATCATTTTATATGTTTTCTTCAATTTGTTAATGTGCAAATTGCTTGGGTGTTTATATTTGAAACCAAACTACATGTTATCTTTTGGCTCTTTTGACCCCTTCTATTAACATGTACCCATTCTATTTCATGAAATATCCTCCCAGCTTTATGGTTCCTTATTTTATTATGTCAACATAATTCTATTTTTGAGTTGCTAATTTTTAAAGGCTTTTTTTGGTCTATTTTCCTCAGTGATATTGACAGTTAATTATTATTTTTCTTACTAGTTTCCACCCCAACAAAAACAACAACAATAATTACAATAGTCTCCTGAAATGATATACAGTATAAATTATTTTTCTCTCCTCTGGTAGTATTTATGTAATAACATTTTCCCCCTTTGGATGTTTGGTAAAAATTTATTAATAAAGTCATTCTGACTTTAATTTTTATTTATTATTGACTTTAGAGAGAGAGGGGAATGTGGGGAGTGGAGAGAGAGAGACATCCATTTGTTTTTCTACTTATTTATGCATTTGTTAGTTGTTTCTTCTATGCACTCTGACTAGAGATTGAACCCATATCCTTGGCATAAAATGCTCTAACCAACTAAACTATCTGGCCAGGGTGTTGTGGAATGTTTTGAATTAAAGATCAAACTGCTCTATTATCTCTACATACATTCAAGTTGAATGTTACTATTTATGCCAGATTTGGTAAATAGAGCTTAACCATTTCATTGAAAGATTTCAGATTTTCTGGCATAAAGTTTTTTTTTTAAATAATACCTCTTTATCTTCTTTTTAACACCTACAGCCTCTTAGATGTTGCCTTCTATTTTACTCTTGACATTGGGTTTTTAAACAGTTTTCTTTATTGTCCTCAATCAGCTTCATTAGAACACTTTCTCCTGGTTTATTATTTGTAAAATGGGGAAATTAGTATTTTTAGGAATGATTAAATAATATTTATATGAAGAGAAAGAACAGTTATTGAAGCTTTGCAAATTATTATAGGATATCTTATGAGTACTATTTCTATTGTTATTAATTCTTCATAGTTTTACAATTCACTAAAACATGCTGTAGCATAAGACAAAGAAGAATACACATTAAAAAATGCAGAATGTTAGTACTGGTTGTAAATCAAAAAGGAGGTGGAGGCAATTTACAAAGGAATATCAGTGTCTTTGAAGGATGTCTGTTAGAAAGTTCTTTCAATACTGAGCTCATAAAAAATGCGGTGAAGCAGCAGAGTTGTATTATGCCAAGGAACTATAAGAGCCTCATTGTAGGCTGTTATTTATAAAGAGTATTAGACTCCCTACTACTTCTTTCCCACTATAGAGTGCTAAGAAACAGAACAGAGAGGAAAAGGAGTATAGGAACAGGTACTTCCTCAGATTCTGAAAAAGTCAATTTATTCAAAACTACCTTGCTAGCCTGAAATACTGGGAGAGATGGATAGTTTTTGAAATAAATATAATTCAATCTGAAAAGCCAACCAACCAAACAAAATCAGAGGATGGGATCTTTGTTCTTAATTAAAAGTAAGTAAAATGTTAGAATCTGGTTAACAATTATTATGTAATGGAAGTTAGATTTTAATATAATGTGTTAGCAGGTGCAGTTGATTAGTTAAGTAAAAAGAAAGGAGATAGATAAATAGATATAGATAAACACATACAAATGAGTACACCCATATATAAACACAAATTTGTGGAGATGAGGGCATAGTGACAGAGTGAGATATAGATGTATTAGTTAATGTTGGTTGTTGTAACAACAACAACAAAAAAATCCTTTAAAGTAGTAATGAAAGATTATCATCATTTCATTTTAAATTGGGTGTTTCTACTTTCCAAGCAGTGATTGAGATTTCAAATTTCTTCCATACAATGGCTTCCTCATGCCCTAGGAAACAATGTTTTTTTTTCTCCTGACCATTTATCATATATTACAAACACACCCTTTTCCCAATGATGTCAGCCCAAAGTCCAATGCTGTTTTCGCCTCCAACTCAATGTCCTAAGTCACCATGTGATATGTAGTCCCTTCCTCTTCCAACTGTTTATATCCTAACATTTCTCAATTTTATTCTTTTTTTATGATTGCACATTGTGTAATTTTTGCTTTTTGATACAGTTGATCCTTGAACAATAAAGATATGAACTACATTGTCCACACTTATATGCAGATTTTTCCAATAAGTACAATAAATGCATTTTCTCTTCATTATGATTTTCTTAGCATTTTTTCTAATTTACTTTATTATAACAATACAGTATATTATATATTTAACATATGCAATAATTTTATATGAATATTTATGTTTTCAGTTTGGTTTCAGGTCAACAATAGGCTATTAGTAGTTAAGATTTTTGGAGTCAAAAGTATTATGCAGATTTTTGACTAGGGGCATGGGGTAAGCACTTCTAACCTCCACATTGTTCATGGGTCAATTGAAAAGATTTCTTCTCAAATATATCTAAAAGTGAAAGTAAAAGTTAATGTTTCTTATCATGCTAACTACATCTCTTAGAGCTATAGACTCTGTGTACATCTTTCAAGTCATGACAGGTAACAGTTTTAATAAATGTTGTGTTACTAAAATGTGAGGGTTTTCTATCTCTTCTGCTTTCTATTTTTTCTTGTTGTCTTCTACTCTATTTTGAAGCTCATGTCACATATTTTAGAAGTGATTTTTACAGCCTCATCTCACCTATTTGTATATTGGTTAAAAGTAACATCAGAGCAATAAAACATAAGCCCTCTAATTTCTGTGACTTAAGTCAGTAGAAGGGTATTTCCCACTCACATAAAGAGCAAAAGTATGTTTCTGGTTAGCATATTGTTCTTTATTGAGCAGAGATTCAGGACTTCCTGTTAAGGCCCTGCCATTTTATGGGTACCCTGGTTTATAGTGGAGAGGCAAGTGAGAGGAAACCATACATGGGAGGTGACATGCATGGTGAAGGGGTGCACATCACTTCCACTCACATTCCATTGGCCAGAGCTCAGTAATATGACCACTCAGCCATAAAACTATACTTGAAGGTGAAGGAGGCTGAGAAGTGTAGACATGTCATTTGTGCAAGGTAAAGACAAACAGGGCTCAGTGAACCACTAGCTGGTCTCTTCTATAATGAATTGGTAAGTTTTGGATATTTATATGAGATGTGTAAGTTTTATCCTGGTGGTAATATCATCTAGAATGTAATTTTCATAAAGGCAGAAAGTATATCTTTTATATAATTATAATTCTAGTATTTAGTTTTTGCTATAAAATGTAATGAAAACCTTCATTTAATTAATGATTATCCAGTAACTAGTTGGATATCGATGTGTTTTAAATGGCCATTAGTGAAAGATCTTAAGAAAAGTGGCTATTATTTGAAATAACTGCTTGAGAGCAAAAGGGTAGGAGACTAAGCCTTTGTGACAATAGATAGGATCATGGGACTAAAGACAGTCCTAAAAGTATACTGATAGATGAATCATTGAGAAAGAATTAAGAATTTATTTTGATAAAATGAAATGATGTTCAATAAGGAGAGGAGGAAAGAGGGGAATGAACAGAAATCAATGTTAAAAGAATCCTAAAATCAATTTAGTTTCTACCATTTAGACTTCCGTGGATATAATAATAACTTCATATCTTGACACATATGTTCTTATCTTTTCATTGTTTTGCACACTATTTTCCAATATATCATTAAAAAGTTCAGAAGTTATAACAGTCACTTAAAATTTTCACCACTCATAATAACCATTTTAGATCTCTGCATATAGTGTGCGTTCAATGAACACCTTAAGTTGACCAAGAATTCAAAAAATATCTCTTTAAAAATGGAAAAAAAATTAAAGACAAACATTGAATTCAAGTGGTATTACCGTACACTTAAAGAATTAGAAAGTGTCCATCTGATGGTCGTTGATGCTATTATTTTATATGTTTTGGAAAAAGCATTTCTTCTTAAATATTAAAAAAATTACACAATATGAACTTCGAATTTTTTTTTTACACTCCAAAGTTCAGAAAATATGTCTCATTAAAAAGTACAATCACATGCACATGGTGCACCATAAAGCATTACAATGAACAAGGATGTTGTGATGAATAGATTAAGAATGAGTTCCCTTATTCATGGAAAAGAAAGAAGAAATTTCATAGCTTTTGGAATTTTTATTACATGGAGAGTCTGTTATTACATTTTTGGCATATATTTTCAGGGCACTGTCACAAACATATGTCCACGATATTGTATTTCCTATAAGTCAGCTGGGCAACTGCTTGGTGAACTGTGTGCTGAGCAGCCCGGCAGAAAGGAATAGACAAGAGTCACACACAGTAGCTGTGCTATTTACTCAGCTTTCACTGAATGCAGGTTCACTCAAAGTAGAACATCAACATGCATTAATATCCTACTGACACTTTAACAATCTAAGAGAAATAACACATGCACATAGAGCAATCAGTGGGGAATAACAAACCTGAGTCCTCAGGGTCTCAGCTTGCAGGTCTGGGAGACATCACAGTGAGCAAAGGAGTTATCATCATCTTGCAGGGAAGGATCTCTGGACACAGGTGGGCAGCAGGGCAGATGAAGCCCTCAGTCCAGCAGAGCAGGGCCTCCTATGACCGATGCCAAGGGAGGTCAGCATGGCATGAAGCAGCAGCGCTCTGGTGTGTGGAGTTCAGCTGTTTTAGCAGTGGTCTGGAACCTGCCTCAGTTATGCCCTTGAGAGTGGTGGACTCCACACTTCTGGGTCTCTTGATAAGCATCTTGGCACCCTTGATGACAAGAATGGAATTTGCCCATGAACCTATCTATGGGTGGTCCTTCTCTGCAGACATGGGTGTTCTGATCACATGTGCAGAATATTTTAAGTGTGTCTCCTTGCCATGTGTGTCTAGCATGAATTGGGTAGTTCCCCTCTTGAACCAAAGTGTCATGGCTGACTGACATTCATCTTGGTTGACATGAGTGAATACATTTTGTATTATGTACTTATGGACCAAGACCATTTTATTGGTCCTGCTCTCCACAGAGACCTTGATGGCAAACACATTGTTTTCTATAGTAAATTATTTAGAAGACTTGACTTCAGCTGAAGAAACATACCTGAACTTCATAGTGTCTGCCATGTAATTCATTACCTTGCTGCTGATATAGTAGAATGTGAAATTATGGCTCTGATATCTGCTGAATCAGCCTTTCTAGTCCAATCTTAGTATTATTACTACTAATCCATTTCTCTTTCCTCAGCTGTTCACAGTCCCATGAGGCTCCTCAATCAAAAGCTCAATAAAAGACTGAGCAACACCATATGGTTGGGTCGTGGTGGATGTGGAATTGGTTATTGGTAAGAACATTCAGGGAAGGGAGGACTAATAAATTCTATGCCTTCAAAGGCTATAATTTCAGGTGATAATTAGAAGAAACTACAAAAGGGAGTTTGTGTCCAGCAATATAAAGTACTCTATATTTTAAATTTATACTATAATAAAGGATAAATAGCCAGGTTTGGGAGAAAAGAAAAAAAAAACACCATAAATCATCTTGACTGTATTTGCATCTTATTGTAAAAATCTTGCCAATAAAAAAAACTCAAGTTCTTAATATAGATGTTTCAAAAATCAAAACAAAAAGAAATGATCCAATAGTGTTTTGTAAAAGTTTTATCACAACGTGGGCCAGTAAAAAGTTTCTGACTGTGAAATTAAACAGATGTGGGTTTACATTCTGTCACCAACATGGTATGTGAACCTGAATAAGACACTTGCTATTTATATCCTCACTGTTCTTTCTCATAAAATAGAAGTGCAGTAAATAATTTTTAGCATTTTATACTATTAAAATATATAATGTTTATAAAAATTTAACATGTACTACTCAGCATATTGTAGTTGCTTAATCATTGCAACCAAAATTTGTTTATGTGCTAAAATTCAAAGGAGACTGGACATTTTTCAGTAAACCCTAGATGCCATGAAACAATTTTTTGTCATTAATGGATGATTTTGTCTATTGTCAAGTCCTTTGCTCACAAGAACATCTGATTTGGAAACTTTTTAGCCTTCATTGAGTGTTTGTGTTTTGGTTCGCATATTTGAATTGAGGACTTTTTTTGCTATAGACCCTATTCCTTGAATTCTAGAACAAAAATAATAGTTTGAGTTTAAATCCTCTAATTCTGATAATTATTATTTGGAGAGCATGGTGTGTGAAGAGACTAAGCAATTTGACTAATAAAAATTAAAATAAGAAAAGAGATAAATTATTAAATCAGCTGTGACCAAAAAGAAACAAAATAAAGCAAAAAGTAGAAGAGTAAATATGTATATGCAACATATTTCAACTCATATGAATAAGATAGAACAGATTCTTTAAACGACTTAAGCCAATATTTTTGAGTTACACCTATCCTTAAAATTTTCTGTTTTCTTTTTTCTTCCGACCAAGGTCTTCATTCTAAAAAATTGATTTTTTTTGCAGTTTATTTTAGAGTATCTGTTCAATTTTGTCTTTCTAATTTACCAGTGGAAACAACCTTATTGTCACTTGTACTTGAGTCATAGTTGGCATTTTCAGGGTCAGGAAGACCACTTGCATAATTTCTAGATTCTCATGCTTTTGATAAGCTGAAATATTTTTCTCTATTATTTTAAAAATTTGTGTATTACTATGATTTTCCCTGTGGATGGTGATATCGTAAATATAAATTGCCTAGGATAAAAGTTGGCTTAAAATAAATATAAGCTAAATATGTATACATATTAATTTTAAAATTATAATATTGGCAGATAGGAAGAAAGTACATGATAAGACAGGCTTGCAAGGAAAAACTTGTTTTGTTAGAAAACATCAGAACCTAGTTGTATTGTGATTTTAAATGACATTAATAAGTCTTTAGTGTGGTTTCAATGTTTCACCAAAATATCAAGAGAAAAAAAATATGGAAATTGAAAACACCTCCATCATGAATTCTAGTGCATAACTCATTACTAGAATATTTTTAAAAGTCTCATTTTAAAGAAATTGAGGAAGAGGTACTGGGAGATTAAAATGGGTATATTTCTCTGTCCTCACCAAACAAAATACTCTCTCCTTAGGTTATAGAATGTTTAATGATATTTGAAAACCTCATCCCTTTGTCTAGTTTACCTTTAAAATGCAGTTTTCTTTTATGTATAAAAGAAAATGCTTTTATACATTTAGGATATAAATGTATAAAATAGGATAATGCTTTTAAGATGGACAGAATTCTCCTCCTTCTTCCTATTTTGATTCGTCTTCTTCCCCAAGATTGTTCCACATTTCTTGGAGACTACTGAAAGGTATCAAGCTTTTAAAACTCATTTAAAACCTTTTGAAATAAGCAAAACTACATGTATAAGACGACTGAAAGAAGGGAGAGCTATCTTGACAGTCTTAGTCTTGTCATACTGGAGAAATTAAGGAAATATATGTTTTTGGATTTCAAGGACAGGGAGAATCATGCAAATTGGAGAATTAGTTGAGCAATATGAAAGTTTTTGACATAACAGTTTTGGGTTAGTGGATTCAGTGAGGCTTGAAGTGGGCTGTCATGATCAAGCTGTTAGTATTGATAAGAAGTCTATTTAATTGTTTCAATATCTTACCATCTGGGAGCAAGTACTTTCTGGAGACACTATATAAGTTATTTTCTCCGTGGTCTCAGTATTGTTTAGCACATACAAAACAAAACACATTTGACTCGACTTAATTTGTTTGGCTTGCTATAACTAAATATCATACATTGGGCAGCTTATAACCAACAATTACTTTTCACAGTTCTGGAGGTTGGAAAGTCCAAGATCATGGTTACTGAAGATTTGGTGTCTAGGGAGGACCTTTTCAAATATTTCATTGGTTGAATAACTGAGAACCAAGGAATTGGAATAATT
Source organism: Mormoops blainvillei (assembly GCA_004026545.1). Taxonomy (NCBI): domain Eukaryota; kingdom Metazoa; phylum Chordata; class Mammalia; order Chiroptera; family Mormoopidae; genus Mormoops; species Mormoops blainvillei. The sequence continues at coordinate 79,192 of PVJD01003812.1, read as the reverse complement.
TTTCAGTCAAATGATTTTATGAACTGGAAATTGGGAAAAATATTTATTGAGTTATTTTGTTTTGCAAGTGATAAAACCTCTGTACAGCTAGCTCATTATGATGGTTAATTCCATAGGCCAACTTGACTGGTCCATGGGGTTCCCAGATATCTGGTTGAACATTAGACTGAGTATGTCAGTGAGAGTATTTCTAGGTGGAATATACATTGGAATTTATAGGCAGAGTAAAGCAGATTACTCTCTCCAGTGTGGATGGGCTCACCCAATCCACTGAAGGTCTGAATAGAACAAAAAGCCTGAGTAAAAGAGAATTCATTCCTTCTGCCTGACACTCTTTAAGTCTTACGCTTTTAGACTCAGATTAGAATTTAAACTGTCAGCTTTTCTGTTTCTCAGACCTTTGGACTCAGACTGGAACAAAATCATCAACTCTTTTGAGTCTCCAGCATGTCTACGACAGATCTTGAGACTTCTTAGTCTCTATAATTGCATAAGTCAAAATCTCCTATTGATTCTGTTTTTGTGGAGAACCCAGACTAACACAAACTGTGGTATAGAGAGTAGGGTAAATCTGACTTAGCTTGAGTTTCTGTGAAAAAAGAACAAAAAGACTGAGTAGCTTACACAATAGAAATTCATTTCCCTCAGTTCTGGTGGTTAGGAAGTCTAATATCAAGGTGCTGGAAGATTTGTTTCCTGATGAAGAATCTCTTTGCTGGCTTACAAAAGGCCACCTCTCACTGTGTGGCCTCTTGATGAGGAGAGAGAGCAAGATCTCTGTTGCCTTCTCTTATAAGGGCACTAATCCCATTGTGAGGGCCCCACCCTCATTACGTCATCAAAACCTGATCAACTCTGAGAGGCCCTGTATCCAAATAACTGGAGGAAGGGCAGTGGTAGGGTTGCACAGAATTAAGCAAGAGCACAATTAAGTTCATAGCATTCATGTAAGGAAACTTACCAGTGTAAGGGTACTTTTCATGGAATGAAAGAAAATAAATTCAGCAGACATGCATCACCTAAACCTGAAAGCTATGATAAAGGAAGATACTCTCTTGTTTTACAAGGATTCTTGTCCTCCCACCTCCATTAATCTTATTTTACCTCTTCCATCACCCCTTTATTCAAAATAAATTTCTTTCATTTCCCATGACAGTTTGCATAAGACTCCCGAGAAACTAGAATACATGTAAAATGTATAAAAGACTTAACTATATGTCATGACACCATAAAAGTCCTAGAAGAAAACATAAGCAGTAAACTTTCAGATATCCCACACAGAAATATTTTCACCGATATTTCTTTTAGGGTAAAGGAAATAAAGGAAAGAATAAACAAATGGGACTGCATCAAATTATAAACCTTCTGCAGCTAAAGAAAACATCATCAAAATGAAAAGGAACCAACCATATGGGAAAACATATTTGCCAGTGGTACCTCAGACAAAGGTTTGATCTTCAAAAAATATGAAGAATTCATACAACTCAACATCAGGAAGACAAACAATCCAATTAAACAATGGGCAATGGACCTGAACAGACACTTAGCCAAGGAGAACATACTGAGGGTGCATAGGCATATGAAAGGATGCTCAGCATCACTAGCCACCAGAGAGGTGCAAATTAAAACCACAGTGAGACACCACTTCACACCAGTCAGAATGGCCATCATAAACAAATCAACAAAGAACAAGTGTCGGTGAGGTTGTGGAGAAAAGGGAACCCTAGTGCACTGTTGGTGGGAGTGCAGACTGGTGCAGCCCCTTTGGAAAACAGTTTGGAATTAACTCAGAAAATGAAAAATAGAGCTGCCTTTTGATCTAGTGAGTCCACTGTTGGGATTATACCTAAGAATCCTGAAACACCAATTCAAAAGAACCTATGCACCCCAGTGTTCACAGCAGCACAATTTACAATAGCCAAGTGTTGGAAGCAACCTAACTGCCCAACAGTAAATGAATGGATCAAAAAAAAAAATTGTGGTACATTTAAGCAATGGAAAACTATGCAGCAGAAAGAAAGAACTCCTAACTTTCATGACAAAGAGGATGGAACTGGAGAGTATTATGCTAAGTGAAATGAGCCAGGCAGCAAAAGACAAACACCATACCATATCACCTATAAGAAGAACCTAATGAACAAAACAAGCAAGTGAGCAAAATAGAACCAGAGGCATAGAAACAAGGAACAGGCTGACAGTGAACAGAGGGGAACAGGGAAGGAATAACGGGAAAGAAGGGGAAGGGTCTAGTCAGGGAACATATGCAAATGACCCATGGACATGGACAACAATGTGGGGATTGACTGTGGGAGCAGGAGAATGGGTGGGGGAAGGGAGAACAATGGGGGTAAAACTGGGACCACTGTAATAGAACAATAATAAACATTAAAAACTAAAAATTAAAAAAATAATCTTCCATATTAAGTTCTAAGTGTTCAGAAGCTCGGCATCCTGTGGGCGGCATGCATTTGGATCTGGTGTTACCCTTAAATCATCAATGGTTGTAGATATGAGGTCAGATATTCCACTAAGATAAAAAAATTATGATCTAAGAAGTTAATTATATATATGTATATAAATATATATAACTAGTATAGATAACACACACATTAGTTTTTCCTGTAGTTTGCAGATGTGAGAAGGTTATAGATTTTGAGGCTCTTGCAGAGACCAGGGCCCTGCCCAGCCGGGACTGTCAGAACTGGAGCAAACCTCTTCTAAAGGGTTCAGTGCCTCTCTAGTAGGTTCTTAGAGCCCTTAGATGTAGTGTAGTCAAATCATCACCTTTCACAGGTGAAGTAACAGGCCTAAAATATAAACTGACCTATTTGAAGTTCAACATCAAAGCAATGAATGAAATGAGATTAGAAGTAAGAACACATGACATCAGGGATAACTCTCATTCCAGTATAACGTGTGATGTTTAAGATGTTATATCCAATTGAACGCTTACGATACACCTGCATACATATATGTAACTCAGATAGATTACTGAAGCAGATGTTTAAAGATAACTTTTGCATATTGTAAAATTTAAGAAGAATATATTATAATATTATAATACTGTGACTGGCAGGTTGTTCTGTCATGAGGAAAACTTTGGAACCACTTAAGATTTTATTTTAAAAAATCATATGTTTTAAAACTTTTATGGCAAAATAAAATAATCAGAAACATAAAAAAAGTTCAACAGATATAATTTAGGGAAAAAGGGATTTCTAAATAGTTCCTGAAGCAAGGGTGAATAATTGTGCAAGAATTCTGTTAAAAATAACAAAAACAGAATGAATATCATTAAAAAAATGAAAAGAAAAAACTTGGCAATGGTTTTACTATTTACCCCTCAGAAGAATTTCAAATGGCCACTAACCATATGAAAAAGTATTCTCACTTGATAACAATTTTGGAAATGCTAAATAACCTCATATGACATTTTATCCATTGCATCCTGTATTGGCAAATACAGGCAAAAATGTGAAGTATTTAAAATATCCAATATTGAAAGCATCACAACTTCATCATTTCTTTCCAGTAATGAGAACTGTACTAATTTTAATAAGAGGCTTTATTTTGTTTTTGGTCTTTATATAAAGACAAACATTTTTTTGTTTATAGCTTATTTAGCTAAAATTTACATTAATTAGCTGTATCCATGTTTGTTCATGTGCTTTATGATATGTACTGCATACATTTTCAAAATCTATTTTAATACTTGATCTATTAAAATAATTACAGTTATTTGGATTACTTGAAATTTTTTGTTCTAACAATAATTAATAAGCATTTTTTGTAATCAGATTTTAGTGCAGAAGTGCATGGATTTTTGTGGGAATACTCATTTAAGCTACATCGATGAATCATAGGCCATGTTTATACTGTTTTAATGTTTTGTAAAGTGGTTATACTAATTTTGCTCTTAAGACTTGTGCATGAAATTTCTTGATGTGTTTTATCCTTTCCAAAGATTGTTATTTAAAAAAATAGCAATTCTGTCATGTATATATAGGTACTTAATTTTAATTTTAATTCACAGTATGCTGATTATTAGAGAAACTGATCATTATTTCATAATTTTATTGACTTGGTTGAATTCTGTAAAATTCTTGCTTAAGTCTCTTTCTATTGAATCATCTCTATTTATATACTTATTTATCTACCTACCTATTATGTACCTATAATATATGTCTATCTATCTATCTATTGTCTTTGTATATCTACATTTCTATATATCACTCTATAAAATTTTTATTTGTATGTAATTATGTTTATATTTTATTTTTCTTATGTATAGATATTTGAACTGTATCTTTAAATATGTTTGTGTTTACTTGTACCTTACTGTCTAAAATAAGTTGTATGATGAGTAGAAATTTGTATTTGTAATGTATCCTTTACTCAACTTCCCCTTAGTTGGAAGCAATAATGCTTGTATACTGTCTAACTCTAACCAAGACAAGAAAAAGTGTTATAGTGTTTAAAAAAAATTGAGTAGAAAAAGTAGGAAGAGGTAACAATATTAACCAATTGTCATTAAAATGGTTTAATTTGAAAATATTACAAAATGGTGTGACCAGGAAATATTGCTGGTGCCCCTCCCATTTCTCACACTGGGTCTCTGTAAGTAAGAGGTCCTGAAGTTTGTGCTCTGACAGTTCATGACCCATCTGCCTCTTCTGTCACAGAATTAATTAATATATTTTGTTACTGTCTGTCTTCCCTACCAGAACATAAACTCCAGCTGATAAAGAATATTGACTTTTTCCCAGCATTGTATCTCCAACCTAGAACCATATCTGGCACAGAAAAGGTCCTCTATATTAGTTGGAAGGAAAAGCGAATGTAATAAACAATAAAAATATGTATCAGAAAAAGAACCTGATGGATACAGAGACTAACACCATGAAGGATTTCATATCCAAGATTGATTGTAGAAAATCTTGTTACACTTTAATATCTTTTGATAATTTTATTTTGCTTTTTAAGCTATTTATTTCACTGTTTTTCCCTTGATAAAAATGCAAGAATATTGCTGAAAGCTAAACTCTCTTTTAACACTACATTTTTTTCCTTCAATTCTCTGTCCCACCACTTAGAAGCTATGATACTCCAATTCACCATCACTTCTTGTGGTAAAATATTTTTAGAAACCCTAAAGTGTTTTAATGGGGCATTGCAATGGGAAGGAAAATACATGCATGTACATAAGTACATCTGAAAAATTAGCAGTGAGTGCCTGGTGCATATTAAGCCTTCAATAATGGGTATTTAGTGGGAAATATTACTGGACAAATGAAACAGGTACATTTAAGTGGTGATCGATACTCATCTCAAATAAAGTTTAAAGTCGACAGTGGAGTTTTAAAACCCTTCCAGCTAAAGCAGTATTGCAAAAGGTTTTCCTTAAAGATATTAAGGAAAGAGGAAGAAGAAGTTAAGTTTACTTCAGGTTTGATAATTCATTTCCTGAAGCAGCCAGAAATAAAATCCCACGAGTTAATTTAATACACCCTCTGATCTATTTTCGGGCAGGTAGAGTCAGCTCATAAGAGAGTGAGGCAAAAAAGAGGAAAAAAAACAAAGCCCAAAATTTGTCTTTCTGCCTGAGGGACTGAGTTTAAGAAAACCAGCTGAACTTATTTCATTTTATTTTTTAAATACATAATACTTTGGAAAATGAATAGAAATGGAGAAATGCAGGAATTATTTAACAGGGTTTTACTGTAATGTATTAGCCCTAATTACAAATTAAGTGCTGTTTGGAAGTGTATTGCCCTATTGATCCAGAAGTGGGGGAAAAATCGTATGCTTCATTGGAAAATAAATTCCGGATTAGCCATAAATACCATTTAAGCATCAGTTTTTTAAACTGAATTTTTAATATTTCTGTAATAAATACAATGGTTTTATTGACTTCATTTAAATAACAATATGATTTACTTTAGAAGCACCCCTTATAAAAGTTGAGACACTTTTTCCTGTTAAGATAGTATTTTCTATACTTACTGTATGGATTTTCAATATTTTTATTTTAGACTCCATTGAGATGCTATTAATAGGCTTTTTATTGGTATAAAATAGAACACATAAAAGAATATAATGTTCATATAACTTTTCTACAGCAAGTATGAACCTATCTCAGACCTTCACTTCTTATAACAGTAAAATATTATAAGTATGGTAGTATTTTTTGTTTTGCTTTAAAGTACATGATTTTTCATGATTAAAGTACTGCATCATGTCTTTGAAAATCTCCTTAGTAAAATAAAACAAATATTTAACAAATATTTGCTGAATGTCCCTGGCTGGTGTAGCTCAGTGGATTGAGCATCAACTTGTGAGCCAGGGGGTCACTGGTTCAATTCCCCAACTGGGGCACATGCCTGGGTTGCAGGCCAGGTCCCTAGAGGGGGTGCGTGTGAGGCAACCGCACATTGGTATTTCTCCCTCTCTTTCTCCTTCTCTTCCCCTCTGTCTAAAAATAAAATAAATGGAATCTTTAAAAACAAACAAGCAAACATATTTGCTGAATGATAATTCACTGTATATTTTCTACTTCATTTCTTTAAAATATTTTTTAAAATTTATTTTCCAACCAGAACCGATATGCACTTTTATATTAGTTTTAGGTGTACAACATAGTTATTAGAAATTTATATACTTTACAAAGTGAATTTGCTATTTACAAAATTAAAAAAAAAACCCACCTACTGAGTGGATAAATATATTGGCAATGATATATCACAGGAGGGGTTAATATCCAAAACATGTAAGGAAATCATACAATTAAAAAAAAACTGTCTGATTAAAAAATGAGCATAGGATCTCAATAGACATTTTTCCAGAAAGGGCTGATAGACATATGAAAAAATACTCAATATCAATAATCATCAAGGAAATGGAAATTAAAACCACGATGAGCTATCACCTCACACCTGTCAGAATGGCTACCATCAATGTCAACATACAAATGTTGGTGGGGATGTGGAGAGAAAAGAACCCTGGGAATAGTAAATTAGTGTGACCACTATGGAAAACAGTACCTAAGTTTCCTCAATAATTTTCAAATAGAACTACCATTTGACCCAGTAATTCAACTTTTGGGTATATGTGCAAAAAATCCAAAACACTAATTTGAAACGTTATATGCACCCTTTCATTCATTGTAGCATTATTTACAATAACGAAGATTTAGAAGGAACCTAAGCGTCTATTAATAAACAAATGGATAAAGAAGAGGTGGTCCAGAAAAAGTCCATTCATTGATAATATAAAGGGAATGGTTTGTGTGACATCAGTGTAACCCGACAACCAAGGAGGGTGGCCTGGAATGTGCACGTGTGAACAATAACGACTTCACTGTACTAATCAGCAGAAGTGGTAGATGCACCCGAGTGAGCACATGTACTGTGTAGCCATGACATTCAAAATGACTGAGCAAGTAGAGCAACAAATCTGCATTAAATTTTGCTTTAAGCTTGAACATTCCTCCATGGAAACTATTTGGATGATTCAGAGGGCTGCAGCTGTGGGCAACTGGTGATTGGCAGCTTTGTTACAACAAGCCTGCTCATGCATCACATCTTGTGCAGAGTTTTTTGACAAAACATCAAATCAACCAGGTGACCCCTATAGTCCAGCTTTAGCTCCCTGTGACTTTGGGCTTTACCCAAAACTCAAATCACCTTATAAAGGGAAGAGACTTCAGACCATTGATATGATTCAGGAAAATACAACAGGGCTGCTGATGTAACTGTGTGAGGTCCCAAGGTATCTACTTTGAAGGGGACTGAGGTGTCATTGTCCTATATACAATGTTCCTTGTATCTTGTATCTTCTTTAATAAATGTCTCTGTCTTTCATATTATATGGCCAAATACCTATGGACAGACCTCATATACAATGGAAAAAAAATCTTACCATTTTTGACAACATGGATAAACATAGAGGGTTTTATTCTAAATGAAACGTCAGACAGAGAAAAACAAATAACAAGACCCCTGATTAATGTATAATGTGTATTGTACTATGTTCTGTCTTTCATTCTCTTAACCTTATGCCCTAGATCATTCTTTTGTCTCTCATTTCTTAATTTTACTTGTCTATCTTATTTACCCACACTCAAATTCATGTTTCACCTTTGTTTAAGCTGCAGGTAAATCCAACCATTAAGATCATAAATGTTTTTAGTGCATTTTGATAGCACTTCTACTTTATACTTTTTGTTATTTTGAATGTGTTTTTGCAGCCATTCTCAAATCTTATTTATTATTTCCCTCAATATAGTAAAATTTTCAAAAATTATAACCTGGTATTAGTGAGTTGGGAGAACAGAAGCCAAGTATATACTTTCAAGTACATTTCTCATGTGTTCCAGTCTCTTACAACCATACAGAACACAACACGATTTAATATCTCAATGTATCACTCTTTTATTGGTGAACAATGGGACTTTGACCTCCATTCCAGTGTCTATATCACTGCGCCTTCTTCTAACCATGAAGGCATGTGCCCGATTGACCAAGCCTGTATTTTGAACTAAATTAACAACCAAGATAATAATTTCCACATGGAAGCTAATAGGGCTGTAAGAATGATAGTCTCTCAAGAATATCTAAGAACTGTATACATGAAAAATAATTTTGATTCCTTTTTACATGAGAAGGTTCACTCGGAAAGTTTTCTTTATTCAAAAATGCTTTCTTGAAACCAGAATCTTAAGCCTAGGAGAAAATGATTTTTTGACTCTGGAAAAGAATTTAGTTGATACTAAATATTTTAAAGTACAACTATCTTTGGTAATGTCAACTAAATAAATACACATTCTTGTTCATTGTACTGAGCTCATCCATGACCCAAAATTTCACAAATACTTTCCTCATACTTGAGGTAAGGACACTTACTCCATGATCTCAGGCATCAGGAATTCTCACAGCAGGGGGCAGCTACAGATTTTGTTACCATTTCCTGCCTTAAGTCTTTTTGTTTCTCTTCTAGAATCCTGAATGTTTGTTGCAGGAAAAGAAAAAATATGAGTCTAATTTATGTTGCAATTAGAGTTGGCTCCATTTCTTTTTATTGTTTTGACTTCCCTAAGGCTTACTCTCAGTTATTTTAGGGATTTCTCTACAATTATGGCAATACAAAATTCAGAAATTTTAAAAAGAGAAATTTGTCTTCACTTCAGTCACCTCTGTCATGTTCCATGTCCAACCCTCTTAGCCCTTGCAGAAAATGGTTCTTTTGTGCAAATATCCAGTTTGGCCGTAAGTATTTTTGTCTTGGATCGAAGACGTTGTTCTTAGTTTTTAGCTTTCACAGATGGCAATATGAATTCCCACAATTTCAGGGACCTGCAGAAATCTAGTCTTCTCCCTGGTTTCTCAGAAGCAACTAAATCTTATCTTCCTGTTTCTGCCATTAACCATTTTGCACCTCTCCTACCATTAAAGCAGCTGGCTGTGTATCTTTCACTTTTCTTTTCCAACCTAATTTCCTAAAGGAGCCTGGAATTCACTAACTCCACCTAGCAACTCTACTCTGAGGCATAGGAACGTCGGTGTGTAATGATAGAAACAAAAAGCTACCCTTCATCCTGTCTTCCCTCCAGAGTATCAAGGATGGAAATATGACTTTGGAAAAGATTTTACCATTATCTTCTCATACTGGATTGCTACAAAAAAAGTTACATGTTGCCCTGACTGGTGTGTCTTGGTGGGTTGATCATGGTCTCACAAATCGAAAGGTCGCTAGTTCGATTCATGGTCAGGACACATGCCTGGGCTGTGGACCAGGTCCCTGGTTTGGTGCAGGTGAGAGGCAACAATTGATGTTTCTCTCTCACATCAGTGTTTCTCTCCCTCTTTTTCTCCTTCCTTTCCCTTCTCTCTAACAATAAATAAATAAAATCTTTAAAAAATGTTTTATGGAGTTCATCTTAAGCTCTTCCCCACTTACCACTGTCACAATTAGTTACCATCTAAAAGCTGATCACTACCATCAACAGAATGCTTGGTATATACTTCCCACATTACTGAGACTGTTTATCATTCATTTTCATCTTCAAAGCAAGTACTTGAAATAAGTAGGAGTCATTCCTATTATGAAGATAAAAAACTGAGGAAAAAAAGATTTTGATAATTTACTTGATTTTACATAAGTAGTACAAGATGGTAGTGAGGACAAGTGCACCTGTCTATTGCACTAGATTGCATTACTTCACCTGTATATTTATCGAGTCATTAGAGATTTGAACTGAATCTGGAATCGAAGAACAAGATAAACTACACGCATTATTTTGAACTTTGGAATGAATATACATATCCGGTTTTGTTACTGAACCATGGTTGAAACATCCACTGAAACAGTTTAAGCTAGATGCGGACTAAGTACTTCCTAAATGTAGAGCTGGAATAATGAGAATCAAATAAAACCAATTCTATTTGGTCTGTTTCCTTGTCCCCAAGGCCTAACAGAAAGATGTTCTCAACTCTATTCACAGGAAAGTAATACTCTAGGAATTTGCCAGGTCTACTGCTAGAAGCGCGGGAGAGTCACAGAGAAGGTTCTTTTCCCCTCCTTAACCAAGAAGGATACCTTGTTTCCTTCTGTAAGTTATAACCAGAAACACAGCTCATTAACACCACTCTATTATTTTTGTTTCTTTATATATAAGTATTTATTAAAAGTTTTAAGAACTTTGCACACTAACTCGGGCAGCTTCCATATAAATGTTCTATTATTAAGCTTCCCCTGCTACATATTAAAATCCATGTGATCTACAGAGGTATATCCGTGCTCCAGCTGCACCATGTAACAAAAGTGGCAAGTTTGGAGGTTTAATTAAAGAATGCTTTTCATGGGTGCGTGGCACAGGAACGTTGGATGGCAAAACCCTGGTGTTGTGAAATTAATTATATCACCATAGTGGACTCAGTGCATGTGGACTACTTGAACCCAAAGAAACAACTCATTAATCTTCACAAGTTCTCCTAAACTAGAGAAGTTATTTTTTGTGTGTGTTCACAACAAGCCTTCAAGAGGTAAGCTCCTAGGGATTTTTTTCCTCATTGTAACAATTGTTTATGTTGCAGAAATAAATTAAACCTAAGAAATACTAAATGTTAACACATGCAAACAATTTGGTAGGCCCCATTCTTTAAATCACTATAAAAATATCTTTCAAAAAAAGCCTGAATTATAGTTTTTAGCTTTTATGTATTTGATGCTTACTTTGAATCATGCACACATAGAAAGCCTCACTGTTTTTGTTTTTTCTTTTTTAAGATTTTATTTATTTATTTTTAGAGAGAGGGGAAGGGAGGAAGAGAGAGAGAAACATCATCCTGTGGTTGCCTCTTGTGTGCCCCCTACTGGAGACCTGACCTAGCAGCCCAGGCATGTGCCCTGACTGGGTGGAAATTGAACCTGTGACTCTTTGGTTAGCAGGCTGGCACTCAATCCACTAAGCTACACCAACCAGGGCTGCCTCATTGTTTTTAGTAGCAAAACATTTCACACTTTTAATGCCACTATCCCTGTGTTGTAGATAGAGAAGCTGAAGTGCATATTGGTCAAGCAATATACTAAAAGTTACTCAGTTGATAACAGTAGAATCATGTTGTGAGTCCAAGCTCCATCACTTAAAACCTACTGGCCATGCTATCAAGCAAACCCGACAAGCAAACAAACTGGCAAAATTTCCAGAGGATAGAAGATGCAAGAGAAACTTGATGATCTATTAATGATAGGATATTTAAAGTACTTGCGTTTCAGATGACTGGCTTTTGGATGAAATTATTCCATATTTTATTCCCTAGGAAATCACAATAATGTTTAAATAATGTTTAAATCACATTTTAAACACAACAAATAATATTCATTGAAAAAGTACTAATAAAGTACAATTCAATTTTTACAATTATGGCAAATAACCTTATCTTTGGACAACTAAAGGCTAATGAAGAAGAGGTGAAAATGGTGAGCCACTAAGTTTGCACATGTTATGCTTTTTCAGCTGAATAATGAGTCAAAGGAGTTTAAACACAATGGAATTCTCAGCTTCACACAACATTGAAGACACTGTTATTTGGTGGAGTCAGCATTATGAACTCATACTTATTCTTCACAGTTGATTGATATTTGCCTATCACCTTCTTTGTACTAGCACTGCCTGTAGTTACAGTATACAGAACAGTTACTGAGCTCACCAGTACAGGGCTCAGATCTTAATCTTTCTGGCAAAATTTACTGTGATAGCACATGGCTCACATTCAGAGTTGGCACACGCATCAAGCTTGCCCCAGGATGTCATTAGTGGTTGCTGCAGGTCCTTTCTGATTACTATTTGCCTGAACGCTTCCTGCTATTAAATATTCACACTACTACCTCTGCTTTTAATTACAATAATTGGGAAAATACAATGCTTACAATTAGACTCTAGATGATAGCATCCTCTCCAGACCCCTGCCATAGTAGTTAACTAATGCTAGATGTTTTATATATAATCCACATTATATGTAAAAAGTCTCAGGTGAAGTGGTGGAATAAAAAAAGAAACTATAAAATGGAGTACCAACTTGAGAAGAAGGATAAATTGATGTTTCAGAGCTTTAGATCTCAGAATATCTGGTCCTGGTTGTGTAGTTCAGTTGGTTAAAATGTCGTCCCTCATAAACCAAGATATTGGGTTTGATCTCTGGTCAGAGCACATACAGGAAAGAACCAATGAATCCATAAACAAGTGGAACAACAAAATTAATATCTCTCTCTTCCTGTTTCTTTCCTTTTCTCTCTCTCTAAAAATCAATTAAAAATGTTTTTTAAAAAGGTCCCAGAATTTGCCCCATCCTTCCTCTGACTTCATTTTATAATATAGGTGTAGTTCATAGAGATTAAGAGAATTTTCCAGGTCATATAGCCTATATAATGATAGGCTAATAATAAACCTTTTTCTTCCATTTAATCTCAGTGCTCTTTCTATTGTACCATGCTGTAAGGACCTAAAATAATGCTATGTAGACAGGTTGTTATTTTAATTATAATGCATTTTTTATGGCCTTGGAATAATATCGAGTATATGATTGGTTCATCAGATAAACATCTATAATCCAGCTATAGATATTCCAAAAGTAAACAATAGTTCGGCTCCCTCTTATTCTGTAATAATCAAGGTTATCTCTTCCTTCTGCATTGCCTTACCTGGTAAACAGCTTTTTATGTTCCCCTCTTTGAAATGTTACTTTTAGTTGATCCTCAATATTCCTCCTGGAGGCTGGATGTGAGAGAGATATCCACTTGTCATGATTTCTGTAAATTCATATGCTGAACCAAGTAAAATTTCAATGTAAAAAAAAGGAGAGAAGAACCAGAATAAAAAATAAACAAAGGTGATTTTTTTCATGGTCTTTCAAGTACTGTTCCCATCACCTCAGGGGACTCAGTGTGGTCACAATGAAAGGGGATTGCAATTTGGAGAGTTCTAAAATCTTGGTGAAAGTTTCTGTCTAACTTTACTTGGAATTTTGCTTGGTTCATACCACACGGGGAAGGTCATGTAGCCATAAATTTCCCAAGCTTCTTCCTTCAATAGTTATTGTCATTATTTACACTATCCCTGGGGCCACAGAAGCTCGAGTGTCTGGTTCCCAGGATATATAAAACACGGGGCTGGAAAACTTTTGAGTCACTTTCTCTCTGCACCTGATAGGAAAAAAACTGATAGAAAAAAAAAAAAGGCACGGAAGGGCATATGTGGAAATAAGGATAAGAATATAAAATAATTTCTAATTGTTAACCATGTACTCTAGCACTGCTCAAAATCAGTCATGCAAACAGTTGAAACAAATTGGTAAACTAGCCATTTGTTTAAGATAAAATTCATTTTATTTCAAGGTAAAGGATTTTTAGCATATGTCCTTAAAACCCTTTAATATTTGAACATATATTTTTGAGAGATTGGGTTATATAAATAAATATTTAAAGGTACATTACTGGAATAATTAGTTTTTGCTAAAGTACTTCATTGTAAAATTTTATAACTTAGAATTTTATTCCATTCTACTACTCTGTATTCTTCTAAATTACAGATGCAATCTACACATGAGGCAAGTCCTTACAATTTATCTGTTTGAATAAGAACGGCACTGCAAGAATATTGTTATTACTGGTAAATGGCAGGGTATTCAATGATGCAACTACACATCTTAGTATTTACTTTTTTTATTTTGATATATAACAGTGATTTTCAACATTTTTGAACTCATGGTACACATAAACTAACTACTAAAATTCTGTGGCACACCAAAAATATACTTTTTGCTGATCTAAGAAAAAAATAGGTATAATTTTGATTCATTCACACGGGATGGCTCTTGTTGTGTTGACTGTTGTCACTTTTTAATTGACAATCTAAGGGAAAAGTGGTCAGTGCCCCTGACTAAATAGTCAGGTATTGCATGTTTTAAAAATTCTTGCCACATACCAGTTGAAAATTGCTGATATATAATAAATATCTATAGCTAAATGTCTTGTGAATAAAGACCAATAAATTTAAATACAAAAGATGTGAGTCATTCCAGTTATCACTCTGGTTTTTGGCATGACTTAAGATACTAAATTCTTATGTTTATGTCATAAACATAATAAAAAGAAAAAAATGCTTAGGCATTTGTTAACCCATTAAACCTCTCAAAATTTTATATAGATATCTGAAAGTAGTAATAATTATATGAATTCAAGAGGGATAATTTAGTGAGTTATTGAATATCATGCAACTCCTTTATTTCGCCATAAACCAGCCAAGTCTTGGTTATGACAGAGTGGAAGTTGTTCCTGGCTGGCATGTTTCTACAGGAAGCCTCAGGCCCTGATAGTAAAAGTTAGTAACCTTACATTTTTATGGCTGTATAGTTGACAATTTAGTTTAACAGATGTGACTGCCTCTAATCCCTATAACAGCAGTATTTTAGTGATAAAGGAACAGATTTATTGGTAGAAACAGATGTAAAGTTGTATTTTTTTAATCTGTGATCGGTATTATTTTCATTACAGCAGGATGAAGGAAATAGAAATAAGTGTGATTAGAAATGCAAAGAAGATACAGATCCATCAAACCTAATTTTAATAATGTATTGGTGGCGGCAGAAACAGTACGAGGTGTTAGACCATTGGAGTCAGACCAGACCTCAGTTCTGCAACTTTGGTACTTGAGTTCTAGCTAAGAAAAAACTCAGGGTCAAGACTCAAGCTGTAAGAGAAAGTTTATTTAGAAAGTCACCGAGGTAGCAGTGAGCCATAGAAGAAATGTGGTCAGGAAACAACTTTCGGAGGTAAAAGAAGGACCCTTGGAGCTTAGGAGAGAGGAAAGTAAAGGTAATGCATCTGGGGAAAGGTGAAGATGTGCTCCCTGGAGGGAGAGCCTGGCTGGGCTTTTTTTTTTAGGGTGTTTATCTGGAGGTCTGAGAGGAAGACCCAGTAGAATATTCATCTACTTTCCAGGTGTGTCCTTTCGGTGTCATGGTCTCTACTGATTGCTCAGTGCCAGAGCAGGGGGGTCATTAGTCAATGTACCTACTCCTCGCGTCAGCCATGGTGTCACTTGTCTCATTGTGCTGCTTTTCTGGGCCTGGAGCTGAAACACAACTGAGAACTAGATGTTATCCTTCAGGGTTAATGCTTAAGGGAGTGTTCTTGTAATGGACCACATGGTAGTCACATGAGGGTACTCTTTGGCCCCTTGTTCCTCTTTCAGCCACATGAATAGGAATATGCCAGGGGAGGAAAGGGCAGGGGAGTGTCCGAGCCACGTGATTAATGATAAGAAAGGCCAGGGAGTCTAAACCACATGATGAACAATATGCTAAGGGAAGAAAGGTTACCCTGGGGACAAGGTCATTGTTTCCCAGCTCTGTCCCTTACTAGGCAACCAGGGCTTCACACCCTGCTGACCTTCTGTACCTGGCCCATTGTCCTTGTCCTGCTCACATCTGTCTAACTGTCTCCCACAAAGGTATCCACTTTAAATTCCATTTTCAACTTATTGTTGTTTGCTTTCCATTGACCTTGCATTCAGTGGCTCTTATAACACATGTATTAATTCTAATACCTTTCTTGTAGGTTCTTTTGTATTTTCTATGGAATATGGTATATGGAAAGAATGTTTATCTTCGAACTAGTGAACTAATGATGTGGTAATTTGACAAAGGGGATGCATATGGTATATCATTTGAAAATGACAGTTTTGTATCTTCTTCATCAGTCCTCATTTTTTTCCTATTGTACTGGCTATAAGGTCTAGAAAAATACTGAATTAAGTCGTTCTAAGAGTCATACTTCTTTTATTCCTAAATATGATAAATTATCTCTGTTGTAGTAATTCAGTCTTTTTTTTCTCTATTACTCAATTTGAATATTTTCTTCTGACCTATGCTTGGTTAGTTTCTATTGGGTCACAGTCACTGTAAATGTAAAACTGTAGAGATAATTTGAGGTTCTCTATGATGCTATCTACCTCAGAAGTTTAATTAAATTTGCTCTTGTGAGCCTGTTAGCCTAAGGGCCATAATCACCTTAATCAAGTAAAGGATTAAGTAATTGGAATTGGAGGGTTAGTCCCTGTGAAGACTTATCTATTTCCAGTTCTCCCTTATTCCCATCATCTATGTCTCATGAGGCCAATTTAAAATTTGAGTGGTTACCAGAAACTTTTATCCATAACAGTGTTAGTGCAACAGTTTTTCTTCTCCCAGCCCCATCAGTAAGGAAAACATTTTGTGAATCTTTATATATTGTAAACACTTATTAAAGGCAACTCTTATCAGAACTTCTTTCATATCAGTGTCAGACTCTTCACAAGTAGTTGTAGCTTACTTCTACCTAATTAGATAAATGCTATGACTTTGGCTACAAGGCTGTTTCTAGGTTCTATTGTGGTGAAAGACTACTTGCATTTTGTTTCCTGGGATAGACCGTCTCAAAAAGTGATAGATTGAATCTGCATTGGACAGGCATCACAGATTTCAACTTTGAAAGGTTTGGGGAAACAGGATCTGACAAATGGAATGTGGTGGAATTTGGCTTTTTAACATTTTAAATGTGCATCGTTATGTAAATGTACATAGTTAAGTACTAAAAAGCAACATTTTCTCTATTGAGTTCTCAGCGTTCAGAATAGAAACCAGAGCAAATTAAAATTATGTAATGAAGCAAAGATGTTTTTCTCAGCCAGGAAATCATTCGCCTTGTTTTCTTCCCCCATGATGATTCACATCAGTAGAAAAGATGTAAAACTGTTAATATGAAATTAGCCAATTAGAAACAGAATGTTGGAATCCATCAGTTTATATGTGTTGCTTCCAGTTGCCTTCCTGTTTGTTTTTAAAAGTATTTTGGCCTAGAAAAAGCTGTCATTTTCTTCCACTTGATTCAATCTTATGTTTCTTCTCAGAAAAAAAAAAAATAGAAAGCTAAATGTCCCATCCTATCTACATCCTAAAGAAGAATCTAGTGGGAAAGCCTTATCTTTATTCAGGTGATGATATGCCTCCTGTATATATTTCCCATCTGTCATCATATGCAAATTTATTTTCCTTATTATTTTTTGTAATACTAGGTAGTCAAATTAGCCTAGTTGTCCACAATTATATACTTAAATGAAATAAATTATATTATATATAAATATCTACAGACCTGCAATTTCTATAATGCTTATGTTGGTGACATATGCCCTCTTGGTATCATGTACTCATGTTAGTGTAGATTTGCTTCATTTTCTCTATACTAAGGTGTCACTTTGCCCCTAAGTATTTATCAGCTTTTATTCCTTCTATTAGCAACCCTCACATTTCAGGGTTGAGTCAGTTGTTCATGTAAGATATGAATCTAATTCAAGTTGGAAAGAATGTTTATCTTCGAACTAGTGAACTAATGATGTGGTAATTTGACAAAGGGGATGCATATGGTATCTTGATAAAAATATCCCATGTCTATCACAGTCCACTATTCCTGGCAATGAGTGTTGTAGTCATCTCTTTCTCTAGCATATCCTTTAAGAATGCAGAACAGTATACTTCCTCTAATGTTCTTCTTTGAGCATTCTCAAATCTACACTGTTGTCTAATGTATACCCTAAATTCAGTGTCCCATTGCTAACTGCTTTCTACACTTGGATGAGTGAATGATTGATACCTTAAGATCACATAACTTCCTCAAAGTCACCATGTGCCCTGGCACTAACAAACACAATCCAACTTTTAACTTTTATGTTTCTAGCAATTTTACCATATTAAATTAAAGTAAATAAAACTTATTGGACATAGCTATGTGTAAGACACAAATCATTTTCTAACAGAATCTATTATCTAGATGATAAAAGTCATAGGGTCACCTTTTTCTCTAATTGATGGGCCTGGGAAATGGAGGCATGCAATTTTCATTCTCCAGATGATCTCTGGAATGCAGAATCTCAGAGATTTATCTTGTCATTGCGCACAGGGTCCTTGAAAAAGCCCGATTATTTTCAGAGTGTTTGTAGTACACATGTAAATGTCCAAGGTCCTTAAGATGTAATCATAATTATCCAGGAGCACTGGTAGTTTTCATATGTGGGCAAGATCACAGCTGTTGGACAAAGATTCTCCATGATCTTTACTTAGCAGTGATCGTAATGTCATGGGAGAGCTACTGTGTGCTCTCAGACACGTAATGGAATTTTCCATTTTTGTTCAGGTAGAATGCAGTGTTTGATAAAAGCAGTGCTTCATTCACTGACAGATAGAGATTTAATACAATATCAGTGTCATATATCTGATAAATTTTCCTCTTTTCTTTTACATAAACAATAATAAGTGAAATCTTACTATATTCAAGGCTTCTGCCTTCAAGTAATTTTTTCTCAATTAACATAGCCAATAGTAAATGTGAAACAAAATGAAAATAAAATTTATTAAATTACAGATGATTTAGGAACCATTAAATATTATTCCTCTAGCAGATTGTGAAAAGATGCTATAAAATGGATTATCCTTTTAGAGTTTAATATGGTGTGTTGTTCAGTCAAAAGAAAATTCTCGGAAGAAAGGATGGCTAAATTTATGTACTAAAGAAAATTTCCCAGTTTATTTTTCTGAATTTCAAATGCTTAAATTTCATCTTTTAAAAAAAATCTCTGGTGATCACTCACTATCAGTGAAAAGTGTCAATAATAAGAGAAGCATTATTTTTACAGCACTGCAAGTGCTGCAAATTCCTAAGTGAAATCTCTTGCCAACAAACCCAGCTGCACTGTGATGTTTTAATGCTGTCTCATTTCACTATTCAACAGCTTCTTTCTCTTTCTATCCTAGCTTGAAAATATATTGTGAGAATTTCAGATCTTATTATATATTTTAGAGTGTTTTAAAAATCACACACAATTGCCATGATAAGGAAATTTTATATGGGCAACAACGGAGAGTGGAAAAAAGACATTTTTGTGGCATCAGTTGAATTACTTGCACATTCAAAGCACAAGCAGGGGTCTTATTTGCATCAAATCTGTTAGGAGAGTGATCACTCTGCCAGACGTTATTAAATGTTGGTGCAAGCTAAGCAATTCCATAAGATGTCGCTGCAGAACTGAGACCTCAGAGCATTGATACATAGACCAAATAAATCTTAAGAATTTTGATAGATTTTTAAAAATCAAGTTTTTTGAGAATTTTAATAAGCTTATTGACTTTAAAGCTCTTATTATAGAAACAACACAATTCATTTCCTTCTATTTATGCCTTATTTTGTTTTTCCCTTAATGTTTAGACATTTATTTTACAATAGGCAGGGCAAGATTTATGTTTGTTTATTATGAAAACAATACTATTTGTTAATTCACTATTTTCAATATTTTTTCATTTTTTTCTGACAGAATAAAACCAACAATGCTAAAGCAGCAAAGCACACAGAAAGACTGGCAATTTAGAATTTTTTCTCTGTACTAAACTCTGTAGAGTTGGTGAGTTTTATAGAATCACCCCCACTTTATCCATTAAAATTTGCTCCCAAATTTACAGAGAAATTATTCAAATCTGATATTTATTACAGCCATTTTTCTTTCTATGAAAGACTCTCAGGGGCACATTAAAGTCACTGGAAAAAAAAATCTGTGTAAGTCTTCTTATGAATTCATAGACATTCCAAGCAATTCCTAAGTATGTCTGCGTGAGCCTCTTAATTTCTGAAACTTTGCTTACTCTGCTGAGTTATGGAATACCACTTTTCGCCATTTCATTTCAGGCTGCGTTGGACCTACTTCGTAGAACTTCGTAAAAAAGTTTTCATAGTTTCTCTTCTATTACCTAACTTAAGGTTGCTTTATATCAACTCTACTCATCAGGAATTTTGATTGCAAACCAAAGAAATATCCTCTGATTATTAAGCAGAAGAAGGACTCATTGAAAGGACATCAGGAAGATCACAGGAACGTAAAAAAGCTGGCTTAGGCGGAGACGGCCAGGAGGAAAAAAAAAGCCAAGTAGAGCAATAGCTTCACAGGACACAGCCACAAAGCCTGGAGGTCTAACACCACTTTTATTGCTGTCCTTCCACTTGCTCTCTGTGCCAACCCTGAGGACTACTAAGCTTCCTAGTCAGGCTAAATAATCTCTAAAGGATCGCTGCGTTTTCAGTAGCCTCTAAAAATGCTGTGCCGAGCAGGAACCTATGCTTGAGTGTGCTTAGGTAACATGAGAGACTGAATGTAAAAGCCAACTCCGAATTCCCCACAGGTGATCAGGAGGTAAGCCTGAGCCTGTCTCCCTAACACACTTCCCCATCTCTTCTCCTGATAAGTTGTAGTAAGAAAAAGAAGGCAAAATGAATAAGGGATTACTTGATATAAAAAGACAAAGAAATTGAATAGGAACTTTTGACAACTCTGTGGCTCTCAGACTAAATCTCCTATTAAGACATCTACCTGGCAAGAGGCCCTTGAGCAGTTTGGGATTCGGAATAAACGAACACCGAGGCTTAAGAATTTCTCTTGTATGTTTTAGTCTCTCATAGCAAGTGTCCATTATGGTGTGAAAATAAAAGTAAACACTGGAATGAATAAAGGTTAGAAAAGACCAGTGTTTTACCTCTTGGACTTCTGAAAGCCACTTCAAGTTTTCACATCCTGAGTCTGTGGCCAAAGATACTACTAGTGGGACTAGTAGTATCTAGCCAAACTCTGGCTTCTGGGAGGTAGTGTGAAAAGATATTATTCCCTTTGGAAAATGTCTGAATGGACTTCAAATCACTTTATGTCTGAACAGGTTTGAAACCACTCTATGGATGAAGCATAGGCCCGTAATACCAAAGTCGTCTGAGAACAGAATTTCAAAACTTAAAGTTTATCTCCTTAAACTCTTCTTGTAGTTAATAAATCTTGATCATTTAACTTTGAAGCTTTTATGGACTTTATTTTATACAGAATTTAGTAATATATTTGTAGATAATTGTTTACAAATGTTTTCAAGTTATTAGGAGATTCTATTATGGAAATACATTATATTCCTATATGAATTATACAAACTACTTACAGTTTTAGGTTTAGTGAGTTCTAAAGGTCAAAATCTTCCATAAGCACACTGGGAGGTCTGTGGTAGGGCTTTACCATCATTCTCCAGAGGTTCAGATTAAGAAGTTGTCCTTGTGCTTGTGGGATTAAAAATGGCTGACATTTTACTGCAGTTTTAACCATGTTCATCTGCCCTACCACAGTTTGGACAAAGATGAGCTAAAGAAATAAAAACTATTTCAAGTGATTTGTTCAGTCATTAATTTTCTCACTGGAAGAATAGAGAGTAAAACAAACTTTGAGGTTGCTTCATTCCCAAGATGCTATATTTATTGCCACAGAGGAAGAGAAAAAATAGATAATCATTTCCTGGTAAAAAATGGCAACACAAAAATTCATTATGCTTGTACCTCTTTTTGGTCTTTTAATTAAATATCATAACATTAATAATTAATCTTCAATTACATAAACATTTCTCCCCAGACAGGGGTGAGATATATTTCCCTTCCTTTAAAAAAATAGAGGGAATAACAGTGTTATCTTGTGTTCTTTAAACATAAGACTCAAGTTTTTACAAAACTATGTTTTAGTCACCCTATTGTTGGGTTTTTAAAATAGAAAAGGAATGGTAGTTTACTGTTTTCTCAGTCCAGATACTCACATTATGCACTTCTGTTTCTACTACATACAAATATAAACCTCGTACGTCTCCTTTCTTAGTATTTCTCATCTAATTTGAAATGAAATATGCCATAGTGAGTTGCTCTGACATATTAAGAAAAAGAAAGTGGTCAAAAACTGGCCTTCTAATTGTAGGGGAGAACAAAAAAACTAGCAAGTATATGAGTTGAAATTATTAGTGCCTGAAGCACAGAGGCGATGCTAGTCAGTTGACAGGCGTCCAGTTTCGCACCTGCACAGTACATTCTTTGGTAAATTTAATGGAGGAAAGAACCAACCAACCAGAAGCAATCTAACACGGTCAAACAACTGTCTGTTTAATAGATACTGGTTTCTCAGACAATGCTGGTCACAATGCCATGCGCTGAGTTTCTGCAGAGTCAGGAGTGAACATGATTATCTTCCTGTGGGTCACCACATGTTGTCCTTGCCATCATTATTGTTTCCTGCAGAAATAAAACGCCTAAGGGTTACCACAGGCTGATAGACATAGCATGGCAAATTACACTCGGCATCACACCATCTGCCAAACCAGATTAAGACGCTTCAGCACCGCAGAAAAAAAGTCTTCTGTTTCAGATCACTTTAGAGAAAGCAGGTTTTTCTGATCTACTCTCTGGAATTATTTCTATGAAACTGATGATAAAGTACACTGGACAGGGTGTGAGTGGCAATGAAATCTTAATTAGGAGAAAAATTCGCAAACCCAGCCCCAAAGAGCTCGCTAAGTTTAGCAGAGCAGTGTCTAAATTCAGCTAGTGGCATTTGTTCTATTCTCATTTTTAATTAGCATCAAAGAGTTTAATTAGAAGTATAGCATATGAGAATCACAGGGAATGCAACAGCTAGAAGGGACTATAGATTTCTCTGGCACAGCTGCTGCATTTTTCCCAATAAGTCAGGGAAGATGTGGGGAAAAGACAAGACTCCCTGGGCCTAACGAATACAGAGCCCAAATGAAAACACACATGCTTGTAAGCTTGTGGAAACATGCACTCACACAGAGAGAACATTCATTACACATGTATTTCTTTTATTCAGTGATCGTCTTCTTTCTGTGGATTTTGTCAGTAAGCAAGGGAATCACGCAAATCACAAAGATCCTTTTTGTGTGCTACGTTTTTGTCTTTTCAGAACCTCCCTATACAATATGATGTAACAGAGCCAACTGATCCTCATCATTTCATTTGTTTATTTATTTAATAAATATTTCTGAGCAACATCTATGTACAAGGCACTTATGTTAGATAAGAAATAACATGTACAGGGGAATAAAGGGTGGGAACTTCTACACCACAAAAAGAACTTTTAAACTTACAGAATGTCTAGGTATCTTATTACATGGTCTGCTTTAAGTAATGTGCCAATAAAATTCAGTTCTACATCATGAAATCAAGCTCCCCCCAGTAACTGCTGGTGTGAGAATGTTGACTAGTCAGCATGCTCTTAAGCAAAGAGTACTCATCCAGGAATCAGGAGTTCCAGTATTCTAGTCCTAGTTGAGCTAGAACATTAGCTGAGTGTAAAAATCAAATCTCCTAATATCAGTTCATTTATTTAAAAAACTTAAAAAATGAATTTATATAATATTACAAACTTGTATATATCTAACATTTATTGTTTTTATGAATTCAATGTGTTTATACCTAGATGAAGCAGAGCAACCAAAGTGATATGGAACTGTGAGGGCTCTAGGGTGGGGTTCCTCAGCATGCCTTGTTAAGATTTTCAGGATTCTGAAATGTTTCTAGGATTTTTAAATTCTTTGATCAATTAGTTTCTCTGTCCATATTTCTTATTCTTTACTTTGAGAGTTTATACTAAATGGTTTGCTTAGGAAAATTTTTTGGTTTAATTTCTAATCTTGGAATTTATTATATGAAGTCAAGTGATGTCTTGGATGAGAAGGTATCCAATACAATTGCTTTCATATAATTTTTTTCAAATGAAAAATTAAATGTATTTTCCAGGTGGTCTTTAAAGTAGGTAGAAAGAAACCAAACTTAAAAGCAATTCTTCATGTAGTTCTAATATTTATAACTTGTGAAGTAAAACCAAAGATGAAACCATCTTCTTCAATCAAAGATAAGGAGCCAACTCAACAAAATTTACTGACAACCTGCCATGTACTTGGTACTCTACTTACCATTGTGGTAAAGACAATAATTGTTGTTATCTATATGGATTTACTATTACCCAGGCACTGTTCTAAATTAATTATATGTATTAACTTACTTAATCCTTGCAATCCAATGAATCTATGATGTTTTCAGTAGGTGCATATGAAGCAGCATAAAGTCATGAAAGAATAGCCATTCAAATATCACATGATTTGGAAAATTCCACTTAATTCATTTGTCTCCAGTGTAAGCAGTTATCTGGAAATGGAATATGAGTTTTGGGAGTATTTAGAAAAAATACTGAATCAATAAATTAATCAATGTTTTTCTATTATAAACAAAACCATAAACTGAAAATGTGAAATGACTTACCTTGTGTTCTGTCTCCTAGAGCTTTTGAAGCTATTACCTCAACTTAATGCTATGTTTTCAGGTTAAGATCAGGTAATGCTAATAAAACAAATAAGTATCAAGTATTATTGCTTTTACAAAAAAGATTGTAAAAAATTTGTTAGATTCATGACAAAAATGAAAGGTCGTATAAGAAAGAAACTAATGTTTATTACTTTAGAAACTTTCTAGTTTAATGAATTAAAAAAAGATGTTTAGAAGAATAAAAATAATTCAAGAAAATAGTAATGCCTAAAAGATAACAGAGACATTGAGATACCATTATGCTCAGAATAATGTTAAATGATCTGTTTTTTTAAAGAAGTATAACCTTAAGCATGTGTATAACAAGCTCACTGAATTTAATTTTAAAAACTTATGGAAAAATCAATTAATATTTATTGAAAGTGGTGTTAATGTTACAAAATTTGTGGAAGAGGTAATGGAAAAATATGTCACATGCAGAACACAAGAAAAATAAAGGAATAAAAAATTTCCTCCACTAATAAACCAAAGTAACATGATAACATAAGCACAACAATCACAACAATAGAGAAAAAGTAAATAAAGAACAGTAGAATAACAAAAAAATTAAAAGTAGGCTTATTTTAGCTAGAAATAAAAGGAAATGTGTCGAGTTCTAAATTATGTAACCAATTTAAAAGTTTGTAATCCTAAAACATTTTACTATTTCTAAAGTTATTATGAACACAGTACAGATGTAAATAAATTATGTAAACAATAAAAAAGTAAATAGGCCTTGTCCAGACAGCTGACTTAGTTAGACTTTTGTGCCAATATTCTAAGGTTTGAGGTTCAATGCCCAGACAGGGCACAGGTAAGAACCAACCAATGAATGAATAAATAAGTAGAACAGCAAATCAATGCCTCTCTCTCCCTCTCTCACTCTCTCCCTCTCTCTCCCCATCTGTCTCTAAAATCAATAAAAAATAAAATAAAGTAAAAAATATAAGAGTAACTAAATTTGTCATCAGAGCCTTGGGTTGCAGATTTTTTCTGAGTCTCAAAAATAGCTATGATGATTATTATGCTTCCCAGTAAAATAAAAATTTGTTAAAATTATTAAGTCTTGAGAACACATGTGTATTAGTCAGCTCTATAACAAAGTACCACAGACTGGGAGGCTTTAATATCAGAAACTGATTTCTCACAGGTCTGAATACAGAAAAGTCCAAAATCAAGGGTTTGGCAAATTTGGTTTCTTATGAGATCTCTCTCCCTGGCTTGTAGACAGTTGAATTCTTGCTGCGACCTCTTATGGCCCAGAGAGAGCTCTAGTGCCTGTGCCTGTTGAATTAGGGCCTCATCTGTATGATTTCATTTGATCTTTATTACCTTTACATAGATTTTTTTTTTTAAATTTCCAAATACAGTCATATTGGGGATTAGGGCTTCAACATAAGAATTTTAGAAGGACACAATTCAGTCAAAAGCAACATAGAAATTTGGAATTACATCACATAACTTATATCCTGTGCCTCATGCCTCCTTTTATATTTTTGCTATTAATCTTTTGATAAATGAGAAAATCAGGAGTTATTCATTTTACTTGAAAAATTAGCTATTAGAGGAGTAAGTATGTAGCAAAACCCAATCTTGCTAGTCAAATGGATTTTTTAAAATTTAAGTTTAAACTCTAACTTTATTTTTTAATGATAAAAAATGTAAAATTGCATAAACACGCTATTTTTCTATTGTATTCTAAGGTGACGGCTGAGGTAGATCACTGTGCTTTATGGCGAGATGAAGAACAGGCTGTAATGTAGCCCAGAAAAAAGTGATAAGCCTAGGAGTCTGGAAGACATACCTACTTGAATACACAGAAGAGAACTTTAAATTACGTACCAGTTCCAACCAGGTTATCAGCCAGTACATTTTCCTTGGGTTAATTTAAGTGTCAATTATATCCTGGTTTCTACTCTTGCCCTCTTAAAACCAGTCTTCAAAATAGCTGTGACAGTGACCTATTAAAAATGGAAATTAGGTCACATGTTTCTTTGCTTTGAACTTTTCAATGACTTTTTATAAAATGCAAGCTGTTGGACTTAATTTATAAAGCCCTACATGGACTGGCGTCTGCCTACCTTCATCTGCTTATGTCTTATCCCTCTTTCTTACTCACTATACTCAGAAGACCACGCTGGCCATCTACGTGTCCTTGAATTCATCACACTCATGTGAATGGCACTCTTGCTCACAGACATTTGCAGTGAATTCCCACCCCCTTTTTAAGTTATCTTTCTGTCTTTAACTGACAATTTCTTGTCAGACCAATTTCAGCTTAAATACTACCTTTCAGAGAGACATTTCCTGACCAACAAACATAAAGTGTCATTCATTCAAACTTTATGACTTTAATTGTCTGCATAAAGGACAACAATTTTTGATGGGTTATTGTGTGTGCATTTGTTATCTGTACTTGTTGCTTCCGTGTGGTAACAAACAGGTCTAGAGAACAAAGGGTAGAACAAGAAAGGGTTAGGTCTCCATCACATTACGTGTGTACTGCGGAGGCTGCAATCATGCTCCAGGCTTCAGTTCTGTGTCGGCCACAGCTTGTTTCACAAGTTACTTCATCCTAAACCTTCAGTGGAACCCATATTACTTATGTAGATATATGTATTCTTATAACAGAAGGAGAAACGTGTGACATTTAGAACTGCTTGGACATGCTTTGTGCCATGTCCACTCACATGCCATTGTGCAGAACAAGCCATATTGCCAAAACCAGAATCAATGCAAATTGTTCCAGGGGAAACGTGGGTAAATCAGTCACATGGCAATAAGTGGGAATGTGTAATACTCAGAAACAGAGAGAAGAATGAAACGATGCAAACAATATAGTACCACGTAATGTTTTAGCTCCTTGAAGTTTTGATTTCTTTCCTCTTGGTCATTGTTCTCAATCTTCAACTCAGCTGTCTCTGGCATCCATATTTGTTTAATAAATACACATTTGATAAATAAATAATGAATAAATGCATAACTATCCATGCATTTCCACCATCCTGTAGTCAATCAACCCACCATCCCATTGCCAATTAGCAAAGGACATATCATGGATTCCTGTTCTGCCTTATTGATAGTCTTTGGTCTCACATGGAGGGTGAAAATGAGTATGGATGTCAGATTCCAGGATGAGAAATTCAGTTAACCTTGTCATTTTATTGTATATTTAATGGCAAATATAATCTGATAAGTAGGCCATCGTAAACAGATAGATATTAAAATATGCTCTATATATTTAATTAATTGAAGAATCAGGACTATAGTGATAGTTATAAGTTATCAAGTTCTTGCTACATGTCAGACACTGTTAAAAGCAATTTTTTCTGTATTTTTCATTTTGTCTTTATGACAACTCTTTGAGATGTAGTATTCTCATTTGAGAAAAAGAAAAAGATAAATCATGTTAACCAGTTGTATACAGCTGACAATAATATGAAACAGAGCTTTTAACACAGGTCTGATTAATTAAAAAAGAGCTCACATTTACTATAATATGATTTAATATCAACTGCCTACCCATAAAGAAATATTTAGCTTGTATTTAACAGAGATTCTTATTATTGTTAACAGAGAGAAAATGACTAGATAATATTACCTAGAATTAAGAATACTTCCTTATTATAGCCAGTTAGACTTATTCATGAATACAGTATCTATTTATATAAGTGCCCCGAAAAACTCTACTCTGAGCCAACCAAGTCATCTACAACTTGGCATATTTTGTGTCTTCAAGAAAGATTCAATTACCACTGAATTATATGTATTTGATTAAGTGTAAACTTGAAGGAAGGAAGGAAGGAAGGAAGGAAGGAAGGAAGGAAGGAAGGAAGGAAGGAAGGAAGGAAGAAAGGAAGGGAGGGAGAACAAAAAGAAAAAGACGAACACAAAATCTCTTTTTTTGTTTCAAATATCATCTCAACATAGCAAAAATTAACCAATAAAAATCTGAATGCTTTATTTGCAATCTGGCTCAAAAAAAGATTTAATATTTAGATTCTATAAAAGT
Source organism: Mormoops blainvillei (assembly GCA_004026545.1). Classification (NCBI taxonomy): domain Eukaryota; kingdom Metazoa; phylum Chordata; class Mammalia; order Chiroptera; family Mormoopidae; genus Mormoops; species Mormoops blainvillei. The sequence continues at coordinate 50,436 of PVJD01003812.1, read as the reverse complement.
AATAACCAGCCTCTTTTTTCCGTAAGTTGTAAAAGAGTTTATGTTGTAAACCAGGTTGTTGTCGTATTTTTTTACACTCTTGAATAAAGAGAGACAGACACACAACTTTTCTCTTAATTCTACATGGCTTAGCTCTATCAATATTAAACTCAACTCTCTGCTTTTTCATTTTAACGGTTTCTTTGTAACGTATGTGAATTACGAAAAGTCAAGAGTCCTCCTTACTCCTTTCTCTTGGGTTAAAGTTGTGTTGAAAGCAAATGTTTTTCTGACTGAAATAATGGGGATTTCCTGAAATTAAATAATAGAAATGTGAATTATTGAGCTTGTGATCAATAAAGGGAATGGACAACTTTTGTATGAACTATTATAAATTCAAGTGAAAATGCATTCTGTAATTTCTGTCAGTAGAGAAAGAAATTCATAGTGCAGTTGAGTGTCTGGTTGAGTGACTGCCTTCATATTTGACCAGTGAAATTACATGGTAATTTTTTACTGATTGAATATTTAAGAAATTTTATGTTTCAGGTTGTCTGACTATTTTTGTATTTATAAATGTTTTTAGGAAAATTGGCACAAAATTATTCTAAAAATGTTAGTATAGTTTTTTAAAAACAATTTAAGTTTTTTCCAAATTAGGCTTTATTCATATATACATGGATAAATATGAAAGAAAGAGAAAAGAGAAACAAACATTTTTGAGTCCATGCTACAAGCTGGGCATTTTTGCATATCCTACATCATTAATCTTCAAAAAATTCTCATGGGTAGGCATTTTTAGCTTCAGTTTTTCAGATGAGAAAAATAAGGCTCAGAGAAGTAATGTTATGGGAATACAATAACGCTAGCCTAATCAAGTCTCCACATTTCCTGTTGACAAGCATTTTGATGGCCTTAGGAGAAATGACTTGGTAACTGTTTTTAGCCCTTGCTCCAAATCATCTGTGTCGTGGCAACACAGCTCACTGTAAGGTATACATTGATAGAAAACTTGTGTCTTTTCCATGTTGCAGACACAATAAATTTTCCAGTCTCTCTAGATTGCTGCAGAGATACATTAGCTCCCTTTCACCAAAGAAATATGGCTCATAAAACAAATATGACAAAGAAACAAATGAGTAAAGAACACAAACATGATCTCAGAGTATTCAAATCAATAGGAAATATTTTTGACAAAAGTTTGAGAAGCTGTTAACATCAGTAACAGAAATCTTTATTACCTTTTCAGAGCATTTCCCTGTTATGTCAATCTTAATAGATGGTGAAATGAGAAAGTGGGGTAGACTAGGAAGAATAACAGTGAGTAGCACTTTTTATCATTGCTGAAATGACGTTCTAGTGATGAGTTTCTGCAACCTTGGTGTAGAATAAGATGCTGAGCAAGACTTTGAAGTCATACCATGCCAGGAATTCTAATGTGGCATCGAACAAACAGAATGCCAACCTACTGGCATGTAAATGTGCCATGTATAGAAGCACAGATGAGAACTTCTGCAGTGCTCATCACTTGTGCAAAGAAGGATCTTTTCATTTATGAGACCAAAGTGGAACATCATATTCCCTTAACCCCAGAGATAGAGTAAGTGGGAAAACTACAAATGAGTCTTTCCATTTTCTCAGGCCTTCCAAATAATAGGCAGCACTGTGAATATCCCATTAACACTTGGTTTTGGGGTTTTTAGCACAAGGTCACCCCTACCATATTAACATTAGTCTTTGGACTGTGACTCTATAACTAGGCTTATCAGACTAGTTATCTTGTGTGATGCTGCCTAAACAGCAATCCTAACATGCTCCCTTTTTGTTCTAGAAATGCTTTCAGAACTATAAAGACACACAATTTAAAATATGTAACTTATTTTCCATCACTTCATTTATTTCTCTCTTTCTTCAACTATATGAATTTGGTTTCTACTAAAGTTCACTGTAAATACCACTTTTATTCATTAAGCACTTGCATCCTGTCACAGGAGATAAAGTAAATTAAAAATTTAATATAAGTTTATGTGTTATAAGTACAGGTGAGAAATAGAAATTGTGTTCTCTGAGTATAGGAAGAAGAATCTTTTCCAAAGTGTGTGATTAGGAATGTCACAAGCAAGAAAATGGTGTTTGAATTCAACTAAAAAAGGGGTAAAATATGAAGTGGCAATGGTAAAATTAGAAAAAAAAATACAGTGAGAGTGTTACAAGTGCAGGTTCATAAAAAAGGGGGGAGAACATACATTATCAACCAACTACTGCACTTGAGTTAAAGAAAGAGAACAGTGATAGAGGAGACAAATAAGAATTGCAGATGGAGAAAGACCTGAATCCCAATTATATCCCTAAGACAGTAATTTTTAACACATAGAATGTAAAGCAGGAAAAAAAAACATACTTCTAGATTTTTGCAGTGTTGTTGAGTGCAGAAGTTGATTGGTTAATTCTTTCATTCACAACAACAACAACATTATAGGTTCATGTATGTATCAGATATGGAGAAAAACAGATGAAAGTCATGGTTCCTGGCAACAAGGGGCTCCTAGTGAGAGAGATATGAACAGTTGCAATGACTGACAAGTGTTTCCTTGAAATAATGCATTGGAAATCAGATGGACACAATGTAGCTATGAACACAAAGCATGATGGAGTCAAGTGGACAAAGGAGCAAGGTGGGAGATCCATTATAAACTAAGTAATAAAACCCTGCAATCAGGCTATTAAAAAAAAGTAAAATAAAGACATTTCAGTGAAAAATTCTGTGATAAGTCAATTATCAGATTATAGCAAAGGATAACATGTCAAAAGTGATTTTGAAATATTCCAAGCTAGGAGCATATAAATATACTTAGATTTTGAAATTTTATAGTTTCATTTTTAGGTTACGCATAGACAAGCAAGTGGACAATAGTTAGTTATAGATTTATATCTGGAAACAAAAGAGGCAGATCAAAAGCAATAATTTTTATGTACCTATGTGAAGCTGGTATTTGAGATTGGTGGAGTAGATTACATATCCAAGGAATAAACAATAGAAAAATAAAGAAAGAGGGCTAAGGGTAGACTTAAGAATAAGCATACTTAGAGGGCAGATATAAGAAAAATATTTAGAAAAAGAAAGATAAAGGAACAGTCAAATGACAATATTGTTTATTGAATTCAAGTTCAAAGAGAAAGGTTAAGAGGAAGGTGATATATAATCAGAGTAAAATTATGCATAGAGATCTATCAAATTAAAGATGTAAAAAAAATTTGGACACTAATTGAACTTGGAAATTTTGAGAAAACAGCTTTAGTGAAGTGGAAGAAGAAAGAAAACTCATTGCAAGACATTCAGAATAAGTCCATGGTAAGGATGTGGTAAGGCTTGAAAGATGTTACACTGAAATAAAGGCGTGACATAAGTCAGAGAGTTCAGACTAATAATTTGAGTGATAGTAAAAACGTTGACTGAAGACAGCATGTCCTTCTTAAGTATAGAAGTTACCTGAACAAATTAGTCATTTCTGAGTAAAAAACCAATACAGAAGGAAACATAGATAGGAATTATATAAGAAAATTTTAAAAATGAAGTCCAAATGAAAACTTTGGAATTCCTATAGTGAGAAATGCAGTTTCAAATTTAATGAGAGCTAGATAAAAACATTTCTAGAAAAGCGAGGAGGCAGTTGAAATTTTATAAGCAGAAACAAAATCATGAAAGAAAATGTTTTATATTGGCTTAAAATTAGTTAAAACTTAGAACTTAAAAATTACTATATTGGCTAATTTTTTTATTTTCTTGGAGAAAAGAGGTCTCATTGGAAAGAATATTTTCAGTAGTCATGATGAGCATTGAAAAGAAGGAAACAGGAAACCTGCTGGGATGAATGTGAGGGATAGAGTATTGACTTGAAGGAAAGAGAGATAGGTATCCCTAAGGAGGGACTTCTACAACAAAGCTATTCCTAATGGCAAAAAAGTACAAGATATAAATGTTAAATATGACAATGTAGGAATGCTATAAGTTGATGAAAATCACATCATTGAGATGTTTGAGAAGATACAGACTGTCTATCAATAAGAGCTTTCAGAGTGGCTGAGGTTGATGAAAAGATAGTAGAACAAATGGGAACATGTGAGTTGGGTAATTGAATTTTCTTTTTAAATGTTAAAGTATGTCCTTAAATAGGTGGTTTATATAACTTGGTATGCTCTGTAATAGCTCTAGAGAATTTTTAAAGATCTGGCTGTTCCCTCTGGGATTAAAGGTCATTATGTTTCAGGTATAGCTTGATCATATATTTTGACTAGTCTCCCTAAGGAATCCTGATGCACTTTAAACATTGAGCTCACGATCCTAGATATAGATATACAATATAAGCACATGGAAAAAATAATGAAGGATAATATGTTGAAATAAAGTGTAAATCATAGACCTAATAGACAAAAAGCTTTAAAGAATTTAGAGAAAAAGATTTCCAATATTTTTTAAAAGCAAGGAAAGGGAAATTTTCTGAAGGGCCATGTTGTGTACCAAAAATACGACCTCATTCAACCTTGCATTTTAAGTAGTCTTGTGTGTGTGTGTGTGTGTGTGTGTGTGTGTGTGTGTGTGTGAAAGATAAGGTTTTCCTTTGTCTATACAATCCATCAAATTCCACTACAGAATAAATTTCTCAGGGACAGCAGTTGAATATTTCTGTGGTGACTTCCAATTCTTAGCAAATTACATGAAATCAATAAGCATTAGTTTAATGGAACTATAGCCTCCCATAGTGACTCCAACCAGAAGGCTGAAACTAGTTGTACTAAGTGAATTGAGATTATTGGAAGAGATGTTTCACTTTCAATGCTACATAAAACAGAAAGAAGAAATGGGAACAAAGACTATGTGGCACCAACAAAACCAAATAAGAAAATGTCAGATTTAAACCCAACTTATCAATAAATGTGTTATGTATAAATTATTCAAACACCACAATAAGAGAGATTACAATATTGGTTACAACTCTAGCCCAACCACACACTGCCAAAAACAACCTCAAATATGAAGATAGAAATAAGATAAAAATAAAAGCTGGCATAACAAGTGTACCATACTAATGCAAATCAAAAGAAAACTCAGTTACCTATATCGATGTGAGACAAAGTAGATTTGAAAGCAAAAAAAAAATACTAAGGATAAAAAGAGTTATTTTATGGTGATGAAATGACATAAGGTCATCAAGAAATGTAACATTATCAAGACAAGTCTAATGCTTATGAACCTAGTAACAGAACTTCAAAATACATGAAATAAAAATTGATAGCACTGAAAGTAGATATGTATACATCTTCAATTATAGTTGTACACTTTCACACTCTTCTCTCAGTAATTAATAGTGCAAGGAGATCGAAAATTAGTGAAGATGTAGCATACCTAAACAACACTAGCAACAAACACCCAGTTATGGCATTTATAGAACTTCCCACTCAACAACAGCAGATTACACCTTTTTTTTCCAAATGTACATAAAATATATTCTAAGGTAGACTATGTTTTGGCTCGTAAAACAGACCTCAATAAATCTAAAATAATTTTTAAAATACCAAGTATTTATCTGATCACACTATGTCATTTCTCTGCAAATTGATTTATAGATGCAATGTAATCTCTATCAAAATCCCAACAGCCTTTGTAGAAATTAACAGGTAAATTGATTATCAAATTTGTATGGCAATACAAGGCACTTGAATTGTCAAGACTCCACAAACAGGATGATGATGTTGGAAGACCTGTACTTCTTGGTTTCAAGACTCACAAAGCTACAGTAATGAAAGTTTGCTATGAGTGTAATGATAAAGAAACATACCATGAAACAGAAGAAGAGCTCAGAAATGGATCCACACATTATGGTAAAATGATTTTTGATAAAAAGTATTAAAGTAACTTAATGGAAAACAGATAATCTTTTTAAAAACTCGTGCTGAAACCTTTGGGTAATCACATGCAAAAAGTGAACTTCAACCCTTCTTCATAAAGAATAAAATATTAATTCAAAATGTATAACAGTTTAAATGTAATAGCTAACCTAAAACTCTAAAGGGAAACTTTTAAAAGGAAATCTAAAAATAAAATTTTAAGTATAAATTCTTAGTGATCTTTAGCAGAATTTGACTAAGTTTTCATAAATAGACATGAAAAGCAAAAACTAAAAACAATCATGATTTAAATTTCCTAAAAGTTAAGAATTTTTCTTTAAAAACACACTATTAAGTAAATTAAAATGTAAGCTGTAGATTGAGAGAAGTACAAAATACACATTTGAAAACATTTTTTAAATCTAGCATATGCAGAGAATTCACAATGTGATAACAAGATGAACAACCCAGTTGAAAATAACCAATGATTTAGACAGTAACTTCATAAAAAATGGGGGTGAGGTTGGAAAAGTGGGTGAAGGTAATCAAAATGTACAAACTTCAGTGATAAGATAAATTAGCCCTGAGGATGTAATGTACAGCATTACGATTGCAGTTAACAACACTGTATATTTTAAAGTTGCGAAGAGAGTAGATATAAAAAGTTCTCATCACACACACACAAAACATGGTGAAGGATTTTACTGCAGTAATCATTTCATAATATATACATATATAAAATCACCATGTTGTACTCCTAAAACTAATATAATGTTATATGCAAAATATATCTCCAATTTTTTTAAAAAAGAAAAATAAATAAAAATGTAAAAATCTATACAATCACACAATCAAAAGGTATGCAGCATCATCATTCATTGGAAATGCAAATTAAAGCCATATTAAATTTCTACTATACATTCAATATAAGAGCTAAAATTTAAAGGACTGAACATGACAATTGTTAGAGAGCATATGGAACAACTAAAAATCTTATGAACTGCCAGAAGGAATGCATAATGATACATTTTACAAAACCTTAGGCAGTTTCTTAACAAGTAAAACATACACCTGCTGTATGACATAGCCATTCTACTATTAGATATTTACACAAGAAAAATAAAAACATGTCTCTGGGAAGACATTTGCATGAATGTTTTCAGCAATTTTTATTTGCAATAGCCACAAAAATGCACAAAAAACATAGTATCTATCAACAGATGAATGGCTAAACAGATTTTGGCATTTTGTATACAGTGTACAGGAGAATGCTATTCAGCAGTTTATAGCACTGAACTGACACATGCAAGAAACATGAATGAATCTGAAAATAATTATACAGAATGAAAAAAGACATACAAACATGAATGCTAGACACTACTATTATATTTTATAAAATTCTAGAAAAAGAGACCTAGTCTATCAAGAAACAAGCAGAGCAATGATTACTTGAGGACTAAAAAGTGTGAAAGGAAGTAGAAAATACTGGGAGGAGATGGAGGGAGTAATCCCTTGGTGGCATCACGACATGTTCTCAGGGATGCATGTGCTCATTATCATAAGTGTGTACTTTTAATATACGCAAAGTGCTGTAGTCAATATGTCCTAATAATACTGTACAAAACAGGGGAAAAGAATACGCAGGATTTACAAGTCTTGGTCAGGATCGTGTATGTCACATTCTGAAGGGAACTGACGCCTTCGCTGAAGATCGTTTGTACTGCATGATCCTACAACGGTGAGCTTGGTCCAAAGTTATTTATGTAAGTTAACAGTCTTTAATGTTCGCTAGAGATCAAGAAAGCTAAATCGTTTTTAGAACTGTATCTGAAGTATGGTCCTCAGATCAGAATTTTTCAATTGGTAGCTGCCCAGCTCTTGGATAAGTATTCTCTCTTAGAAAAATTAACTATTCCTATATTACAGATTAAGTGTAAAACACATACACATATCATACACACACTGTAATATAAGGTACAGGCATACTTCAGAGATATTGTGGGTTCAGTTTCACATCACCACAAAAAGTGAATAACACAATAAAGTGAGTCACGTTAATGTTTTGGTTCCCTATTACACATAAAAGTTACAGTTATACTACACTGTAGTCTATTAACTGTGTAATACTTTTATGTCTAAAAAAGTGATGTACCTACCTTAATTAAGAACACTTCATTGCTAAAAAATGTAAACATCAACTGAGCCTTCAGTGAGTTGTAGTCCTTTTGCTGGTGGAGAGTATAGCCTCAGTGTTGATATCTACTGACTCATTACGGTAGTGGTTGCAGAAGATTGCAATGGCTGTGACAAATTTTTAAAAGCAGACAATCATAAAGTTTGCCTTGTGGACTGACTATTCCATTCATAAACAATTTCCCTGGAGCACACGATGGTGTTTGATACCATTTTACGCACAGTCAATCCTCTCAAATTCAGCTGCTTTGTCAATTAAATTTGTGTAATATTCTAAATTCTTTGTTGTCATTTCAACAATCTTTACAGCATATTCAGCAGGAGTAGATTCTACCTCAAGAAACCTCTTCATTTGCTTATCCTTAAGAGGCAGCTTCTCATCTATTAATATTTTATCATCAGATTGCAGCAATTCAGTCACATTTTTAGGCACCACTTCTACTTAATTCTAGTCATCTTGCTATATCCACCAGTAACTGCTATATCTGCAGTTACTTTTAGCACTAAGGTCTTGAATCTGTCAAAGCCATCCTTGAGGATTAAAATCAACTTCCGTAAAACTCCTGTTAATATTGATACTCATTTCTTCCCATGATAATGATGTTAATTTCTTCCCATGAATCAAAAATGTTCTTCATGGCCTCTAAAATGGTGGTGAATCCATTCCAGAAGATTTTAAATTTACTTTTCCCAGATCCATCAGAGGAATCACTGTCTGTGGAAGCTATGGCCTTACCAATGCATTCCTTAAATAATAAGACTTTAATGTCAAAATTCCTCCTGATCCATGGGCTGCAGAATGGACGTTGTGTTACCAACCATAAAACAACATTAATCTCATTGCACATTTACATCAGAGTTCTTGGGAGACCAGCTTCATTGTCAATGAACAGTCATATTTTGAAAGAAATCTTTGTTTCTGAGCAGTAAGTTTCAACAGTGAATCTAAAACATTCAATAAACCATGTTGTAAACATATGTGCTATCACTCAGGCTTTATTGTTCCATTTATACAGCACAAAGTAAATGTAGTATCAATTTTAGAGATCCTACGATTTTCAGAATGGTAAAAGAGTATTGGCTTCACCTAGCTCTATAAACCCCTAACAGGAGAGTCAGCCTGTCCTTTAAAGATTTGAAGGCAGGTCCTGACTTCTTCTAGCTATTAAAGTCCTAGATGGCATCTTCTTCCAATATAAGACTGTTTAATCTACACTGAAAAATCTGTTGTTTACTGTAAATTTCTTCATTAATTAACTTAGCTAGATCTTCAAGATACTTTACTGCAACTTCTATTAATACATCAGCATTACTTGACTTGCACTTTTGTGTTATGAAAGCAGCTTCTTTCCTTAGACTTCATGAACCAACCTCTGCTGACTTTCAACTTTTCTTCTGCAACTTCACCATCTCTCATCGTTCATAGAAGTGAAGAGAGTTTGGGCCTGGTTCTGGATTGGGATTTGGCTGACGGGAATATTGTACCTGGATTGGTCTTCTATCCAGGCTACTAAAACTTTCTCCGTATCAGCAATAAGGCTTTTTTACTTTCTTATTATTTATGTGTTCACTGCAGCAGCAGTTTTAATTTCCTTCAAGAACTTTGCACTCACAACTTTGGCTGAAGAGGCCAAGCTTTTGACCTATCTTGACTTTTGACATGCCTACCTCACTAAACTTAATCATTTCTAGCTTTCAATTTAAAATGAGAGATTTGCAACTCTTCCTTTCACTTGCATATTTAGAGACCACTGTAGGGTTATTAACTGGCCTAATTTCAATATTGTTATGTCTAAGGAAATAGGAAAGCCCAAAGAAAGGGAGAAAGACAGAGGAAAGGCTAGCTGGTAGAGTAGTCAGAACCACAAAACATTCATCTGTTGTTTGCCATCTTCTATGGACACAGTTTGTGGGGACCCAAAACATTTACGATATTAATATCAAAGATCACTGATTACAGATCGCCATGACAAACATAATAATGAAAATTCAGACATATTGTAAGAATGAGCAAAATGTGACACAGAGACACAAAGTGAGGAAATGCTGTAGGAAAAATTGTGTGGACAGACCTGCTTAATGCAGGGTTGCCATAGACCATTAATTTGCAAAATGCAATATCTGCAAACTACAGTAAAGTGCAATAAAAAAAGGTATACCTATACATTATAAAACAAAATTGCTCATTACCAAATATACCTTAGCCTTGTTGCTCATCTCAGTGAAAAACAAAATACTATCATTTACACTGCTTGTAAAAGTTCAAAAGAGATCATGTGTATAAAGCGTGAGTGCATAATAAGCATTCAATACCTGTTATTATTTAAAGTAGAATAAACTGCTGTTCTACAGCAAGGAAAACCAGTTCATGAAATATTCTTTTTCTGACTTTGCCAGTTCTAGGAGTTTCAGCAGTTGTCCCGGAATTGCTTCTGTAGCTTCAATAGGGGCTAACAATAATCAGGACAGGTATAAAAGTGCCCACTGCCCCATTCTCCTTTTCTCTGACTTGAGAGAGAATACTGCTTCTATGGTCAAAAGGAGATAACAGGGGCCATTTATATTTTATAGCCCAGTGGTTTTCATCCTGACAGTATATTAGAATCAAATGGAGAATTTTTAAATTCCTCTAACCATGCCCTATCCCCAAACTGTAGAATCTCTGAGGGAGTGGCCTAGACACTAGTATTCTAAAAAACATTCTGATAATTTCCATGTCTAGCAAAGACTGAGACTGATCAAATAGCACTTTCTGTTAAGAACTTTGCTGCAGTACTTCACTAAGTAAATAACTCAGACATTTCTGTGAAATTAGAAATTTATTCCAAAGAAAGGAATAGAGATATATACTATAAAATATAATATATAATATATAAACATTATACTATAACTATATATACAATGTAAAAAATTTAGTCAAAAAATAAGTTAGACTATTTTTATAACTTTTGAATCATTATTTTCCTGCCATATTCTTCTTTCACTTTTGACCATATAAGTTATCTGTGTTATGAAAAGTTAACAACAGCCCTGACCAGTGTGGCTCAGTCTGTTGGGCATTATCCTGCAAAGGAAAAGGTAGCCAGTTCAGTTCCCAATCAGGGCAATTGCCTGGGTTGCAGTTTCCATCCCCAGTCAGGGCACGTTCGAAAGGCAATGCATCAATGTTCCTCTCTCACGTTGATGTTTCTCTCCCTCTCTTTCACCCTCCCTTCCCCTCTCTCTAAAATAAATGAATAAATTATTTTTAGAAAAGTTAACAGATAGAACATCTAATCACTTTTTGACGGTGCACTTTAAATCATTTATTAAATTTATTAAACTGTGCTTACTGTGAATACATCAAACCTCAAACTAAAATTAAATCAAGAGGAGTCAAACCTGGGGACTGGTAGCAGATGCTAACTATTCCACTTAATTGTCTAACAGCATATGCAGAGAGAAAATCTCCAAGGCAACTGAGACATAAAACCACACAAAGATTTGATTTTGTTGATTGAAGCCACAATGAAGAAATTACACAGTAAAAAACAAATAAACAAGCAAAGAACAGACAAAAGAAAAATAAGTCATTCAAAGAATAGGTTAGAGTAGGTTAGTTTAAGGTATGGTAAACATGATCTTTAGAAATTACCATTTGCATGCTGAGGCTTAAAGCCCAGATCAATGTTGGTATATGCAATTGATAAACAGATCAACTTTACCCAGGATAGCAAAAAATGCACACATATATGCATATGTATGCTCCTTTACATATATTTGAAGACACTTCTGCTATTCACTTTACACTTGATCTTAGCCAAAAGTCCGAGAAGCGGTATGCTACTCACTTTAAAAACTCCACCTAAAACTACGGTATAAGGACACTGTCCATTGTCCACAAGGTATAAAGAGCCCCAATCCTGGGTCTCAGCGAGGTGAATGTTGGCTTTTGACAGTTAGGGGTACTATGATTTCCCCTGTAAAGATCTAAAAACAAGCAAATTACTATTTTAAAAAATTTCCTTTGCTCAATCAACAGTCCAAGCATAAGAAAATAATAGGGTCCAATTAATGTATACAGTGAATAATTGCCAAGGAAACCATATACTAAGAAACTATGATTACTCTCAGGGGAAGTGTTTTACTTTAAATCCAGCCTCTCGGGATACCTCTTGATGAGAAATGATTATTAAAGATTTTGTCAGTAATTTTCTACAATTTTCCTTCACTTTATCTTTGTCTTGATAGTCTAATGCACCCCTTAATTTCTTAATACCATGATGAGAAACTCAGGCGTTGTATATGTTTTTGCTGGATAAGAAATCAGTCAAAAATCTCATTCCTTGAAATTAATAACTATTTATTGAGCTCTTAATTCTAAGAGTTAATTTGGATTGCATTTAGATAGATAATTCTCTGGCCTCATTCATTTAGTTGTGCTCAGCTTTATTTTTTTAGCTCAAAAGATGTGTCAGGGGGCTCACAGGGTGGCCTGGGTAACAGGGGTTCCTGGGCGACATGCTTTCTCAAACAGCAGCCTAATGTGGCCTCATTTATACGATGTTAAAATGTTTCAAGACAATCAAGTACAACTGCTCTTCAAGTTGATGCATGCTTCACAATTGCCAATTTCCCATTGGCTAAGGCCAGTCACATGGGCTGTGCAGATTCAAGGGGCAGGGAAGGAGACTAGTCTCTTGATGGAAGAAGCAAACGGCGATTATTTTTGCAATCTCTCGTAGTGTTCCTTGCAGTAATAATCATTCACGTTCCTTCCACAGGCAGAAACTGTATTCATTCTGTCCTAAGAGTCTGAAAATCCTCATTTAGACTTTAGAGGCCTGGATCAAATGATATTCATCAAGTCCTGATACAGCTCTCTTCATCCAGGAAAATGCATTTCTTTCCCAATATGAATAGATGAACAGCTCTCCCATCTCAGATACTTCTATGCTTTCGCTTACTTATTGTTCATTAGCCAAGGTACATTTTAGTTATTTAGTGCCTACTTACATTATAGCTTCAGTGCAAGGACAAAGTCAGTATTTTTTTATATTTCTGCGTATCTAACCCTAATTTACTTTTGTATGGTCAGGTTCTACAAACACTTTTTTTTTTTTAATGAAGAAATACTTGAATAAATGAATGATAAAACTTGATAGCCTGGTGTTGCACAAAGCGTTTCTTTTTAAAATTTGAAGTAGGCTATTTTTTGTAAGAATAATATCCAAAATACAGCTTTTATAAAATCACAAAGAAGTTAAAGCTCAACATGATAATATCTGAATGAATCTCTTATTAATGTATATCATGCCATTTTCACTTTGGCACTGAATAACTCAGAAATTATTCATAAACCCATAAGCATGAAAGGAAAGAATTGGTCAATTCAGAAAATATCAGAGGTCCCACCTGCAACTGCTGATTTTGAAATATTCCATATTATATTGATATTTTCATTCAAATTATTTTTGGCCATCTGTTTTTACATGAAGTCTAAAAACAAATGCAAATGGATAACACAGTAAGTCCTTTTTATCTCTATATCCCTGCTATTTTAAACTATAAGAGTCTGGAAAACTCAGGCTTATTTAAAAATATAAAAAGATCAGAATTTAAAAACAACTCTGCCTAAGTATTTTTAATGTAGAGCCTTGGCGGGTATATCTTTGCATGTCAGAGCATGTTTGCTTTATTACCAATGCTTTGTCTGCATAGGAGCATCTTTGTAAGTGGGTGCATTTGCATTTCTCTGTGTTTCTGCATTACTATTTTACCTTGGCATTTTTATGCTCATATATATGACAGTGTTTAAATCTGTTAAGATACCTATGGATATATTATTTGTGTGTGCACTTGTTTTTTTGGCTATGCAAGGGTTTGTCAAGGGATTGGGGAGAATTTCAGGAGATTACATTATTTATAGGAACATTTCAAATTTATATGACTATAGTGCGCTTTGTAGCATGTATCCACTTACGACAGGAAGGTATAGTCGGATATACGTAGGCCCTCTATGTCTGCCTCTTAAGCAGCTATTTAGCTCAGTTGAGACATCCAGCTATCAGAAAATTTTCAACAATTTTATTTCTTTTTAAAGTGTTAAGGTACTTAGTGGAAAACCAGTTTTAGAGACCATCAGATTTGTATTATTCTTATTTTACCATTTTTCAGAAGCCTTGAGTGAACTATTTACCAGATTTCAATGAGTTAACACTTCACATAAAATAGTTGTATATGTGCACACCTGTATTGAATACTACAACCACCACTAACTATATGCATTCTTTTCTGCATCCAGTTTAAAAACTAAGCTATTCCTTTTTCCACTTCAAATAGTCACAAAGTGCTAAAGAATATTCTCTTTTACTTTTTATTAATTGTCTATTAGCATCTTGAAATACTGTCTCTTCTAAGACACTCTAGCACTAGCTTTTTAAAGGAATATTTTAGAGCATTTTTATATTCATAGAAATATTGAGTGTAAGGTATAGAGATATCCAACCTGCTCCCTGCCTGACACAGGCACAGTCTCCCCCATTTTCAAATTCCCCAGCCAGAGTGGTACATTGGTTACCATTAATAACCTACATGAACAGATCACTAATATATTTTTTTTAATTTTAAGTTCACACTTAACTAAGTAAAGCCTTCCCATTTTCTACCCTTATTTGTCAGTATCCACTAACCTTTCCACTAAAGTAAGCATTAAGGCACTCAAAATATTTACATCAATGAATTGGTAGTAAGTATTTATTAAAGCTAAGAATTCTATGCTTCAACACAACTAATTAGAATGTATAGGTATAGATAAAAATATAAGATTTGTTACTAAGACATAAGCATATTGGATTAATTCAAAATTGATAACACATCTTGATCTTGACCTTCCTCCTGATACTTTTTAGGGAACATTTGAGAAATATGTAGCCTGAGTGTTTCTTTCCTACCTACCTACCTCTGCTTTTCAGGTTCCATTTTATTTATTCAACTAGATTTTTTTTTAAAAGCAGTTAATTTACACATCAAACAGCATGACCTAACTCTCACGGGCTGTTTACCCACCGCATCTTTTTTTCATCTGCCTTAATGTTTTATCACACCCGGCTTTTATTGGGCACAGTAGGCAACATTTCCAATGCTACAAAGAGGGAATAACAGAGGAGCAAACAAAATCAAAATCTATGTCTTCTTCACTTAGGTATCGCTAAGTATTTTGTCTAATTATTGTAAAAGATTCCTCTGGAAAAAAATGCATATTAAAAATATACTATTCCATTTCATTTCAAGGAATGTGATTAAGTAAAAAATAGTCTTTTCTTCATATGCTTAACCCTACTTTCTAAGCACTGTATGATATTTTCAGGTTGACATAGGCTGGGATTTTAAGACTGAACTTCAGAAATTTCTCAGCTCTTATACTACTGGAACAAGTGAGACTCATCTGTGTTTGGGGACAAAACAGGAGAATGGTTCTCTAAAAATAATAAAAAATGTGCTTAAAAATCATAGCCAAGCAAATATCCATTTCTTATTTTAGTAATAGTCATTGAAATAAACTTGAATTATTTAATTAGATTGTACTCAGTGACAGAAAAAATCTTATAAATTTTAAAAGAAATATCAATACTGCTACAAGTGCTTCTCTCTTTCTTTTTTAAATTGGCTTTTGTTAAAACTAGTTATATATTTCTTTCCTCACTCGAAAACTTTCCTTAATGCAGTGGTATCATTTTTTTTTGGTCATGCCATATACATACACAGAGCCCATTAAAACATTGATTTTATTAGCAATTCTCAACCATGAAAATACCATCCCAAGATCACTTAAAAGAATCTCTACACATTCTGGGTGATTGTGTATCAAACACTTCCCCTCATAGGCACCCTTGACAAAATTTGAACCACAAATATAGCTCACTGTGTTAGGTGGAATCCTATAGTGTTCCTAAACTTCTAATCATAATCCTGGAGACAGTGGATGTGATGGTATATCACTTCCATAATTATGTTATATGGCACAATTGACTTTAAAATTGGGACATAATCAAGGTGAACCTAATTTAATCAACAAGCCCTTTAAGAGCACAGAACTTTCTCTGGCTAGTAGCAGAAGAAATCAGAGATTCCAAGCATGAGAAGAATTTGATTCTCCCTCGATGGCTTTGAAAGATCCACAGGATAAGAAATGCTAGCAACCTGTAGAAGCTGACAGCATGCCCTATGAACTAAGAGCCAGCGAAGAAAGGACTTCAGTCCCTATCCTCTCCTTTTTTTTTTTTTCAGACACAAGCCTACTGAATTTGACCAGCAACCTAAAAACCTACATGAGTATGAAACCAGACTCATCTGAAGAATTTATCATTAAAAACCCAGCCTGGCTAATGTCTTGTTTTCAAAGATGAGACCACCTAATCTCTTGACCTACCTAACCTTGACATAATAAATGGGTGTTAATTTAAATTGGTTTTGGTAATTTGTTGCCTAACAACAGAAAACTAGTGCAGCCTAATTTGGTTATTTTCAAAATTTTGGGGGCAGATCCTACTTTTCAAATGAAATCTTGTAGAAAGTCAGTAATTAAAGCTTGTATAAGCAGAAGTTCCTGGATGGGTCAACTCTACACATCGAAATAGGCCCACACTTTTTCCCACATGCCCCATTGCTGAACCTCCAGAAACTTCAGAAGCCCAGTAGAATTCTTGACACTTGATGAGTATTATTTGAGTATTCAATACCAGAACCAAACAGTAAGACCTTTCCATCTAAAAGTTTATTTTGTCTGCTCCAGGTCTAACAATTAGCCACTTGGATTTACCAAAGTCTAGACACAGCTTTTATCAATGTCTTATTAGTTTGTCTTGTACATTCTAATTCTGGCAACCACTCTTCATACTACGTTACAGCCTAAACAGAAAATAGCCTACTGCTACCTCTAAACTTCCTTTTGGCTCAAATTGAAGGAAAACATAAGAAAAAGCATATGATGACATATATCCCACATTGTCATGAGTTCTTGGCAAGCTGCAAGCATGCAAAACTACAACCTTCCCACTCACTTCGGAAAGCTATGGATGCTTTCATGAGTGAGTTTTATCACTAAAAAAATAAAAAACAAGCTCTGTTTCAGTAGGGAAACCAACTATGTGAACAATGGATACTCAAGAGCACAAATAGTTTTCCTGAGAAAGTAAGCAACTCTTAAACTCTTTCCAGTTTAAAAACAGAGACACCTTTCAGATGATATTCAGAGAAATGTCTGACCAGAATGGTTTGTTTTTACGATGATTATTGGGTCAGTTATACACATTTGGCATCTGTTGGCAAGTACTTTCTAAGCTAATTTTGAACACGTATAATCTCTCTTTCTATGCATAGCACACTTCTCTTATTTTCTTTCCACTGCTAGGTGTTTGTTGAGCTTCTCAAACAAAAGTTCCTGAGAATAGGTGATGAACTGAATACATTTTGGGAGATATTTTCCCTGTCTGATAGAGTACCTCCCACATAGCTAAACAAGGCAGGGTCCTGGGCAAAAGGATTGCCCGCACCTCTCTGTGAATGTATTTGTCTTTAAGTCCCAGTAGAGCTTCATGGAGCTGTTACTCATTGGTTGAAATGGTTGTAACAATAACAACACTTTCAACATGAGTAACAAACACTCCCAAATACATGCTCTTTTTGTGCCCTCAATAATTTTAGACATAAATTGGTTAAATATCATGTCCCTATTTTGTTTGGTCAGGAAAATTTTTCAGAAATAGTTTAAATGAGCAAAACAGACTAGAGAGTGCCCTGTCTAGTGCATCTGTCTGGGTTAGTTGATTCTATGTATCTGATTTTGTCTTTGAACTGCTAACTATAAGTTGTAGGGAAAAACAACACTAATAACAATGTCAATGATACGTACTTGTCCATAGAAACCTAAATGAGTTTTATCCAGCGAATGTAGTTGATTGTTGCTCTGCAGATACTGACCAGTTTTGTATCTATTTGCAATTCACTTCAGCATTCCCAATCACCTAGATACATGCTATTTGAATTTGCCTTTGAATCAGTTATAGCATCATTGTTTTTTTATTAATTAATGAGTGTATTGGTTCTTTATTGCTGCATAAAAATGACCTCAAACAGTGCAAAAACCACAAATGAATTATTTCACAGTGTCTCTTAGTCTGGGGCATGCTTAGCTAGGTCCTCTGTTCAGGTTATCAAGGTATGGACTCTGGCTGTGATCTTATTTGAGTCCTGGGGTCTTTCTCCAAGCTCACTGGGTGTTGGAAGAATTCCTTTTCTTTGCACTATGGGACTGAGACCCTCAGCTCATAGGTCTCCCTCTGTTCCCTTTCATGTGGCATGTGACTCTCTCCACAACAGGGCAGTGTGCTTCTTCAAGACCAGTAGAACAGTGCTGGTGCCACTTCTACTTTTTCTGACTTCCTCTATCTCAGAACTTGACACCTGCTTTTAAAGTGTTCATCCAGTTAGGTCAGGCATACCCAGGATGTGGGAGTTAAGAGTGAGAAGCTACAATATGCACCTCATCATAGTTCCAGAAAGAGATAAGAGAAATAACAGAAAAGCACTATATTAAGGGGTAATGGCTAAAAACTGTCCAGAATTGTTGAAAGCACCAAAACTCAGATACAGACAATCTGGTGAATTGTGAGGTAAAAGGAAAAATACATTATTTTATATAATTCTTCATTATGGTGAAACTACAGAACACCAAAAAATGTGATTTCAAATACAACCGGGGAATGACAAATGGATTTATAATAACTCATCCATGTAAAAACAAGAAGTTAGAAAATAATGGAATAATGTCTCTAAAGAGTCAAAAAGAAATGTCTGGCAAGTTGACTTTATACCAAGTAAAATCATTGCTTAAGAAATGAGAGTTAAATAAGCATTTTCATGTAAACATTAGCAAACAAAGGTTAACCTCAATAAATAAATGGTCAGTAACAGAAATTCCATAGGAAGTATTTCAAACAGAAGGAAGATGATTCCCTAATGGGCACTGAATCACATAAAGTAGATACAGATAAAAATAACGGTAAATAATTTAGCAAACCTAAACCAATTGGCACTATAACAATTTTAAATGTCTAATTTGGGGTGATTGGGAGAAAATAAGCTAGAATTAATATATGGAACACCAAAAGA
The DNA here is from genome assembly GCA_004026545.1 of Mormoops blainvillei. Lineage (NCBI taxonomy): Eukaryota > Metazoa > Chordata > Mammalia > Chiroptera > Mormoopidae > Mormoops > Mormoops blainvillei. The sequence continues at coordinate 31,227 of PVJD01003812.1, read as the reverse complement.
ATATGAGCAGAACAGAGCTTGCTATAGCTTAAGCTTATTTCAAGATCCTTTTCTGAAGGGCAGTAGAGACAATTCCTATCCTTAGAATGTAAGTATGCTTCTTAGAGTAGTAAGAGTAACAACACTCAAGGCAGACATAGTAATTATAGCTTCCCAAAGAGTATAAGGGAAAAAATGGAATAAGAAGGAACACTGAGAACATCAACTCAGTCTACAAAATGTCATGAGAAAAAGGAAAGAACCCATGAAGGAGTCAAGAATACAGCTGCCTCTGAGGCAAAGAGAAGTTTGTGAAAGCAGAGAGGGCAAAAGGTAGGCACTTATAATCCATAATTATGGCAATAAAATTCTAATGATGAAAAACATACAGATGATGTTGGATATAGAAGATGAGAATATATTCAATTGTCTACTCAAACGAAGAACAGTTAAGGATGCATCTGCTTGTTATGAAAATACCATGGTCTAGTGGATGAGTCTAGACTGGGATCTATGCCCAGTTCAGCTATGAATCTGGCAAACTTTAAACAGATTACAGGAGACTAGGAATTGAAAAATATTTACTGGCTCCTTGTCCACTTCTTTCCTCCATAGCCCTTAGTCTTTTCTGCATCTTGGAAAAAACTAGAAGTCTGCTCTCAAATGTCATTAATCTCTCTTAAAAAAACACTACGATGCATAGAGTATGGATAGATAGTGTATAGAACAAATCAGAGTATATGCAGTAACGAGAAAAGCGTATCAAGTAGTGGGTATTTATCAGTTTGTAATTGTGGATACCAAACCCTCTGCTAAATTTGTTAAAGTATAATGATAGGTTGTGCATGATTGTGTGCCCTCATCCTAATGGTTAGCTCATGATTGGACAGCATCAATGCCTACTTTCAGATGCACAAGGAAAATGATGGTATTTCCTGCATGAGTAATTTTGTGCCTCATTGCTCTTAATTGCATGCTTAATCCTTACTCTTTGAAAGCCTGCACCATCTTAGAAATAAAGGAGGTTAATATATGAGATCTTGCAGAAATACAAAAAAATCTGAAGAAGAGAAAATATCTGCTGCTTGAAGGAGTAAACTCATTTAAAAACGCCAGTTCATGCATTGAAATTAAGTACAAGCATAGCCTATAGGCTATTCAAAAGAATTTCATTACACAAAAGAGTAGTTCAAATCAGTAACAAACTGCCAAAGTCAATAATAAGGGCAAAGTGGCATAAATCAGCTCAAGAGGGAACTGAATCAATTTTCTAAAAGAAAGAAACCGGGGCTACTGCCTTGATTCCTATGTTAGGAAAAATATCTAAATCAACTTCTTTAGGTTATCATTGAATTTGAAAAATTCCTTATTAGAGGTAATGAGATTAAGAATCATATGGGAAATTGTTTTAATTTATTATATTTGCTAAATAACACTACAGTTTTCTTTTTACTTAACCTAAGTTCTCTGAAGAAAGAGACTCCAGGTAATTTTTCATTATTTTATTCCCATACCTAGGATAATGCTTAGCAAAGAGCAAATCCTCAGTTATTAGTGACTAAATGGAATAATAAAGAAATGAAGAAAAACACTCACTCATGACATATGAGCTGTTTGACCGAAATATCAGCTGATTAAGGCTACTTGGACCCAGTCTAGCTCGCCACAGCAAGGACCACCTGCTACTGTTCCAGCAATACCACACAGCCAGAGTGCTGAGACACAAAACAAACCTTATCCTTAGAGCCCTGATCTCCTTTATTTCTGGTGTGTCACTCTTGTTTCCTGCTCCCTCTTTGCTTCTCACTTAGTCACTCATTGATAACATTCTTTTCCTCTCAAAGAATTGGAGCTAGTAATTCTTGGTTGTCATCCTCACTTGCTGCCACATTTTTAGTGAGTGTATGAAGTAGATAGGTAAGCATTAGATATCAAGCTTTCACTGATAATATTTCTTACTCCTTGTGATGCTCTAATTGCCTGACAGACTTAATGATCTTTCATAAGCTCCTTATTTGCTACTATCTTGAGCACTTGAGAGAAAAAAGTTCAGTAAATATTAGGGTCCCTTTTTAAAATCAGACCATAATGAAGATCTATAAGTGTGCATATTCCCTGGCTTCCTCTTACATAATTCATTTTTTAAATGGGGTGGATTTTCTTTCTCATTAAGTGGGATTTGAAGACTTGGTTTGGGGGAATTTTGGTAGATACAAACACAACTGGGAATCCATCTCTCAAATATTTTTGAATTCCACTTCCCGTAGAAATTCTTCTTCCACTGTCTCAAGAAACCTGCATTTCTTTTTATAAAAATTATGTAATTTCTTGAGCTGAGGCAGTTGGTTGCAAAGGGATGCTTATTTTCCTAAAGATGCTCCATGACTATTTGTCAGTGCTTATGGATCCAAACTCCAGACTGAGAAATACAGTCTCTACTGGAAGAGATGATCTATACACAATATAAAATTGCAAGTTTTACAACCTCTAAGAGAGTTAAATCCAACAGGACCAAATTTATCAAAAAAGTGTTTTTAATCTAGTATTTTACATTTGGCCCAATCACTCAAGAATGTACTAAAGAGTTTGATTCTTTAGCATCTTAAGTTGGGGAGGGGAGGGACAATGACCTATAATAATGGGCTAAAATGCTAGATCATTGGCATACTACACAGGAAGGAGTTCAAAGACTCAGTGATGTGGGTAGTTGGAACTGCTCTGATTGTCCTAAAATGCTTAAAAAAACGTTTTTGTGGGGAACATCAGAAACCATAAAGACCTCTGTAGTGAATATCTTCTATAAGTTGGAGACGATAATGTGTAATAATACCACGGAATAGGGCTCCCTGATTTCAGAAGGAACAATGGTGTCTCTGGATAGCAGAGGCCATTTGGCAGTGCTTAATGGACAGAGGTCACATGGGAGTAATTGCCCTAATGAGCCTCATGGACCTAGTTTTAATCAGATTATTTGACCCAACTGGGTTCTACAAAGGAGCCCAACTGATCACAAGGTCCCTAATAATGAAATAAATGAACAACTTACTTGTGTGCTGCTTAATAATTGTAAGTGGAAAACTTAAGCCTGGTGGGAAGACACCTGACCTTAAGTCTCAAAGGGAAGATTCAAAACTTCTCACACAATACAAAAAGCTAAGCCTATTCATAGACATGAAACATATTGAGGAATGGGGAGCAGTCCCTTTTTCAAAAGACCTGAAAACTTAGCCATAGATATATTCAATGAAATTTCCTCTAAACTTTGCCCAGAAGTACTGTTGCCATTTATAGAGTGATTAGGCACCGGAAAACTGGAAAAACAAAGGTCTGCTTAGATCATTTGATATGGGCTATGAATAGACACTTGGATCCAGTGTTCAATGTGACTGGTGGAAGTCAGTGGCTCATCCTGCTGTGACAGTCTGGGTTCTTGAATGGGCAGTTAAAAGAGGCATTGGACAAATAATATGGTCTCTAGATTGTTCCCTGACGCTTATACAATGGGGAAAACCAAATAAAAGCCATTCAAACATTCCCCATTTTACTCTCTATCTTTATCAGAATAATAAGTCAAAAGAGATTCTATACTGTTTTCAATAGGAGAATGCAGAGGATACTACTATATAAAAAATGTGAATGATCATATATGGCTATATTCCTTTCCTCTGGCCAGTGAAAAATGTTTGATTGTTCTTGGAGAGTAACTGCATTACCATAAATTTGGTGAGATAATGCTGCACATCAATTCCCTGGTAGCTGGCATAAAGCAACTTATCTGGGAAATTGTTTTTATTTGTTTGTTTTTGTTTTCCAATGCATTTAGAAGGTATTATTGGAAGTAGTTCTCTTTCACTGAGAAGGGATGGTTTTAACCCTTTATTGAAAGCAATGGGAAATTTACTGCTCTTTCTCATAACGTAATCTGTAGAGATTTCAGTTACTTTGATACCACTATGGACAGGAGAAGCAACTATCTTAGATATCTTAGACATATGAATTCTAGAGAATGGGAAATTAATTCATAAAAATTTAGATGAGAACATTACTGTTAAATTTTCTAGGAGTCCAGTGGCCTTTCCACTTATTCCTTAAGTGAAAGACAAATTGCTGCACTTTGCTCCACCTCTCACAAATAAAGAGGCTTTTCAGGCATCTTGGGATTCCGCATGTAACATATAGCACATTTGGATGAATGACCCTGATTTATATGTCAGGTACTGATATATGAGGATGTTAGTTTTCAATAAAGATGCGGGGAGGAAAGGCTATGCTACAGGTCCAGTCTGTGATGTAAGCTGTTTTGCCCTTGTACTTAGTGGCAGACAAAATGGACGTGAAGAATCTCTGTCAGATAAGGATGCTGTATGGAGCCTCTCTGAAGTCCCACAGGGAAAATGACAGTACAAAGTTGCAGAATGTGTGAGCAAAGCCATGTCCTTTTCTGCCAATAACTATCTTTATCTAGAAGTAGCCCAGGACTTATAACTGTGCAGTGACAGAAGTTCAATGCTTAATGTAGGACAGAGAGTATGTTGATATTTGCACAGCCCATCAGATACTGGTTGGCATATGATGCATAAAATCATTAATTGGGCTTATGCTACAGCAGTCCATTAGTTAAAGGAAACAGTTTTAGATGACACCGGGCTCAAGCAGGTCAAAAAGACACAGTGAAGATTCATTAGTCTGCACCTCAGACTGCTATAAGTAATTAGTCCTGATATTTTGCAATCTCCTCCTAAATTGACTCCAACAGCTTCTTTCTTTTAACAGAAAAACCAAAGAAAAACAAGTAAACATGAAGTTACAGATGCTTCTGCATGGCATACACTCAAGAAGAGAAGTTTTCCCTGAAGGTAAAACTTAAACGCAGAATATCTAATTTTTCATGTTGCTTGGAAGAAAAGATGGCCTGAGAAATGGATTTATAGTACCTCATGGGCAATGGTTAAAGGACTGCATAGCTATTCAGTGACTTATTTAAAATAAACATAACAGATTGGTGACAATGAAGTCTGGAAAAGAAATATATAGATGGACTACTGGGAATAGGCAACAATCAAAACCTTCCACTTTTAGTAATCAGTTAGACAAGATAAACAATCTTCTGTACACCACTCTTTTTTACCCATCTTCCCTGGTGCTTGCTGAGTGAATCAATGTACAAAGTGACCGTAGCAACAGGGTTAGATGGAAAGCCTGATTTAGACAAGATGTATTTTCCTTAACCAAGACTAAGTTGACTATTTACTACCTTTGTTGAGTGCCAAATTTGCAAATGACAGAGAGAAATACAGAGTTCCTCATTTTGCATCGCCATCCAGTTAGACCTGTTAACCACCTGGCGAAGAATGATTACATTGTTCTGCTTTAGTCAGTGGAGAAGCAGCCGTATTTTTATAAATAACTAATCTGAGTATGCGTTTTTCTTTCCATGCCTTCAATAATTCTGCTAGTGTTATAATTCATATGATTATAGATTATTTCATTCATTACCATGCTAACCCTACCCAACATTGTGTCTGTTAAGGGAACTCATTATACCTTGATGTTTTTGAGGAAGTGGTCCTACCATGTACCTCACACACAGAAGCAATCAATGTGAGAGAAGGGTGGAATGACTATTGAAAGCTCAGTTATAACGCTATCCAGGAAACAGCATTTGGAGAGGAAAGGGTGCTAACAGAATGTGGTATATCTTTTTTTTTGGTTTTAATTTATTGTTATTTAGTTACAGTTGTCCCACCTTTTCCCCCATGGCTCTCCCCTACCCCGCCCCCTACTCCCACAGTCAATATCCCTCCATTGTCCTTGTCCACGAGTCCTCTACTCCTATTCCTTGGCTTGCCTCTTCCCTTCTGTTCCCAGTTAACCTCCTCCACCCTCCTCTCTGGTCACTGTCAGTTTGTTCTTATATTCCAAGTCTCTGGTTCTATTTTGTGCATTTGTTTGTTTTGTTGATTAGGTCCACTTATAGGTCAGATCATATGGTATTTGTCCTTTGTTGCCTGGTTTATTTCACTTAGCATAATGCTCTCCAGATCCAACCATGCAGTACGAAGGGAAGGATTTCCTTCTTTCTTTCTGCTACGTAGTATTCCATTGTGTGAATGTGCCACAGTTTTTTGATCCACTCATTTACTGTTGGGTACTTAGGCAGTTTCCAGCACTTAGCTATTGTAAATTGCACTGCTATGAACACTGGGGTGCATAGGTTCTTTTGAATTGGTGTTTCAGGATTCTTATGGTATAATCCCAACAGGAGGATCACTGGATCAAAAGGTAGTTCCATCTTTAGTTTTTTGAGGTATCTCCACACTGTTTTCCACAGCAACTGCACCAGCCTGCACTCCCACCAACCGTGCACAGCATTTGGTATATCTTTTAACCAGCAACTGACACAGGGTATTTCTCCTTAGACAGTATTAAATGGAATAAGCACTGAGAAGTGAAGATCAGGGTGGCACCGATTATACATAATAATCTATTTATGTTCCTGTGCTTTTGTTGTTGTTGTTGTTTTTCCTTGTTCTTCCATTACCTAATGAGTTTGGAGGTTCTACTTTCCATGGAAGAAAAGCTTCCACCAGGGACCACAGCCGTAATTTTATTATACTGCCTCCTGGGTACATTGGACTTTTCATGGATCAAAGATGCAAATAAGGGAGTTACTTTTCTGGCCAGAGTGATTGATTTTTGTCTTAGTCAGCACAGGCTGCCATAACAGAATACCAGAGAGTAGATGGCTTAAATAGCAAACATTTATTTCTCAGTTCAGGAGGCTGGGAATTCAGATATCAGGGTGCCAGCCTGGCTGGGTTCTCGGTGAGGGGATTTCTCCCTTGTTTACAGACTGCCTCCGTCTTGCTGGGTCTTCACACGGCAGAGAGAGAGCTTTAGTTTCTTCATGTGCTCCTATGGACCCCAAACATTCAGTTCAACAGCCAGCAAGAGGGAAGTTCTATACCAACATGGAAATGAATTCTGCCAACAACCTAGGTGAGCTTGGAAATGGATCATTCCTTGTTGTACTAGCAGCTATAATACATATTTTGGCTATGAATTTTCCTCCAAGGCAAGAGGGCCCAGTTAAGCTGAACCTAGATTCCTGACTCTCAGAAACGGTGAGATAATGAATGTATGATCTTTAAGCTGCTAAGATTGTACTAATTTATTAGGCAGCAATAAACAAATACTGTAAGTGGATAAGTGAAAAGAGACATTTTCAAGCTTGTTAATCATATAATAGTGTCAATATTTAGGAAACGGATCTAACATAAGCCACAGTTCTAAGATCTCTTTCTTTCTAAATCTGGCACAGTAATTTAAATAAAAGGGAGAATGATGAGCTTTGTGGGTATGTAGGCAAGAATTATTGTACTATATTAGGATGCTGCATCCTGCAAAGAAGGAGGTTTATTTAAGCTAGTGAACAAAAGAGTCAAATAAAAAAGATTAGCTCATAAAAAAATCTGACAATTTTTCTAATGGAAGGGGTACTAGACTCATTTTGTATTGCTTTGGAGAGGAATGCCATTACTAATGAATGAAAATTATAAAAAATACAGTTAACTTTCTAAGTAACTAGATATGAACAATTAAGAAGTTGACCACCTGGAAGAATAGTAGTTTTTGTTTTCTGGAGAAATTTAAGGAAAGTTTGAAAACCTGTTCCTGATATTACAGGGGAAAAAGATGGTAGATAGGTGATAGATAGATAGATAGATAGATAGATAAGCAGACAATGGATGGGTGAATAAATGGATAGATATGTGAACAGTTGCATAGATGGAAATGTGATAGGTTGACTGATATATGGAGAGATGGGAGAGAGTTGGATATATAAGGGACAGATAGGGTTATGGAGAGATTGACAGAAATTAGATAGAAAAATGACAGACAGAGAAGAGTACCTGGTTAAGAAATAGATGGATGGATGAAGAAAAGGGTGGGTAGGAACAGATAGAGGTAGATAGCCAGATACACACATACATAGATACATAGATACATAGATAGATACATAGATAGGTAGGTGTAATAGATAAAATAGATTCCTGAGTGGTTTTTTTCCCCCCTACCCTTCCCTTCCATGAGTCCAAAAAAATTTCCAGTGTTCTCTCTATACTGATTTTTTGCCTTGGGAGTGAAAACTCTACAAGTGGTGTAACCTGCTTTGCTAAAATCATCAGAAGTACAGTATGTATCATAAGCAGGAGGGAGTGATAGTCCCTTTATCTATCAATCCCCATTCCTCTCAATGGTTGATACATTTCTTTTCTAGACTAATTTGTTTGTTGGATGGTGAGTGAATTGCAAACAGCACGCGTTGGAATGCTTACTCTATGAAAACCGAAGTCAGCTGCTTTCTATAGCAATAACTCGTGCCAGCTGGCGGAGGAACGGCACTGGCTCCAGCTGTGTTTTGAAGCTACACATTTTGTGTTTTCCAGTCCAATCAGATGCACTGGCACTGAATGAAATGGTTCTAGAAAATACAACAGAAGTTGAAATGAATACAAAGAGAGGATAATGCTATGCAGTAAAGTAAATTCTAGTCAGGATTCAACTTAATCAATCACATGACATACACATATTCACGGTTAATAATGTGAAAGCATCATTTCAGTTTCTATAAACCTTTTATATGTAGATTTCAATTGCATATATTAATACAGATATATATTTCCATGAACAAGTAATGCAAGTTAGAAGAAAAAAATGGAAAGATGTTATCTTTAGAGTTGTCTCATTTGAATTTTAGCAAATTATCTCTGTATTTCCTTATTTAACATTTACATAACGCATTCAAGTAACAGTATAAAGCATATATGTCCGTAACATATCAATTCTCTTAATTTCCTAATGTTTTCATTCATTGATTCAAATACTAAGCACCTACTATGGCTCAGGAACTGTGGGTTCTAAGAAGAACATATTATAATCTTTGGTCTTAGAAAGTTACAAACTAAAAAGAGATACAGAAGCAAATACTAACCATTTGTGATAGGTGCTAGACAAGATATTTTCACTATATGGAAAGGCTGAAAGGAAGGAAATGATCAGTTTGCTCTGATGAGACAGGTGGAAGTTGTTTAAGGAAATTAAAGTTTTGTCATGACCTCCAGCATGAATGGAAGACCAGGGAGAGAAAAGAAAAGTAGCAGGGATCAGGGCCAGGCCAAGGACCCAGAAGGCTTACAAGGTGTGGACATTTGGAGGAAGAGTGAGTCAAATATCATGTCTTCTTTCTTGGGAAAAACTTCTGATGGAGTTCTGAATGAAATGGGGAGAAATAGGGTATGAATTGAAAGGAGGAAAAGAACAGAAAAAAAAAAGATGAATGCAAGAAAGAAAAAGGGAATAAACTAACCAGAGAGTGAGCAAGTGGAAATGAAAATAACTAAGACAGAAGGGGCGAAGAGTCAGGCATACGATGTGAAAAAATTCATTTATCACTTTCATGAGTTATTTTGAGCAATTAACATGAAAGAGCTATATTTCATGTATATTTTAATGTTTTTTATTATTAAACATAAATCATTAAACCCTTGTCCAATGCGTCTTTGGCAAACATGTTTTCCCATACAGTGGGTTCTATTTTCATTTTGCTGATGGTTTCTTTAGCTGTGCAGAAGCTTTTTAATTTGATGTAATCCCATTTGTATATTTTTTTCTTTGTTTCCCTTGTCCTAGGAGATATATCAGCAGAAATATTGCTATGCAAGATATCTGAAATTTTGCTGTTTATGGTTTCCTCTAGAATTTTTATGGTATCATGACTTATATTTAAGCCTTTTATCCATTTTGAGTTTATTCTAGTATATGGTGTAAGTTGGTGGTCGAGTTATATTTTCTTGTACATACTAGTCCAGTTCTCCAAACACCATTTATTGAAGAGACTGCCTTTACTCCATTGTATCTCTTTACTCCTTTGTCAAATATTAATTGGCCCTGTATGAAATTAAAAAACTTCTGTACAGCTAAAGAAACTATCAACAAAAATGAAAAGGGAACTCACTGTACGGGAGAACATATTTGCCAAAGATACATCAGACAATAGTTTAATCTCCAAAATATATAAAGAGCTCATGCGACTCAAGACCAGGGAGACAAACAATCCAATTTTAAAAGGACCCGAACAGACACTTCTCCAAGGAGAACATACAGATGGTCCACAGACATGTGAAAAAGTATTCAGCATCACTAGCCATCAGAGAGATGCAAATTAAAACCACAATGAGATATCATCTCTTATCTGTCAGAATGACCATCATTAATAAATCAACAAACAACAAGTGCTGGTGATGTTGTACAGAAAAGCAGCCCTAGTGCACTGTTGGTGGAAATGCAGACTGGTACAACCACTGTGGAAAACAGGATGTAATTTCCTCAAGAAATTAAAAATGGAATTGCCTTTTGATGCAGTGATTCCACTTCTGGGAATATACACAAATATATTGCAAAAGAACCTTGAAACACCAATTCAAAAGAATACATAGAACCCTATATTCATAGTAGCATTATTTACAACGGTCAAGATTTGGAAACAGCTTACGTTCCCATCAATAGATTAGTGGATAAAAAAGCTGTGGTACATTTACACAATAGAATACTACACAGAAGTAAAAAAAGAAGAAATTCTTAATTTTTACAACAACATGGGTGAAATTAGAGACTATTATGCTAAGTGAAATAAGACAGACAATGAAAGACAAATACCATATGATCTCACTTGTAACAGAAATCTAAACAAAATAAACTAATGACCAAAATAGAATCAGAGGCACAGAAGCAAGGACAGACATAGCTGTAAGAGAGGAGCAGGGAAGTTGGGACTTGTTGAAAGAAGGTGAAGAGATTACACAAAAAACATATATGTATCACCCATGGACTTGAACAACAATGTGGGGATTGACTGTGAAAGTGGGGTGGGGAGGGAGCAAAGGGAGAAAAACTGGGACAACTGTAATAACATAAACAATAAACAATAAAAAATAAAGCATTTTTTTAAAAGTAAATCATTAGGAAAAAAAAAACCTAATAATGTAATTTCTAGGCTTCCTTTGATGGTATCTTCTACTCATATTCCAGGATTTTCAGAGGAACTTTTAACAGTGCTATTATTTATTGCCTGCCTGTATTCATTCACTGATTTAATTACTCATCTATTATATAATTCAGCCATTCAAAATTCAAAAATGTTTTATGAGCCCCTGTGAATTTAGGAATAGTGCCAGGTACTAGGGATATGTCAGTGGAAAAAAATGATCCAAGTTCTTGCCTTCTAAATAAACTGCCGTGTCTAACTAAAATGATATCAAACTTGAACAGAGGCAGATTAAGGATACTGAGTTTCAGATCTCTTTGCTTGCTGTTGAGAATTGTCATCACCTCTTGTTGTGTTCATTTTCATGAGCGTAGCTCTCACTTTGCCTCTGAAGACTTCTGATTTAGCCAAAATTACCATACTCCATCTTTCTGAAAGCAAATTCACCCATTTGTATAAGATGGTTTTGTTTATTGATTCTCTTTGTGGTTTATTTTAGGCCAACTTGCCAAAGCCTTTAATTGCATAAAATTTTTATCCCTATATTTATCTAGTTATAATAATCAGTACCCTTAATTTTTATGCCAACTTTTCTCCATAAGCTGCCATGGGAGGGTGATGGTAATTGAAAAGCCTTCAAAGAGGTGGGAATAATTATTGTGACCTGCTTGTCATCAGAACAAGTTCTATTAATCCTCAGAGAAAGACCTGCCAACCCAGCAACCTTTCCTTCCCACTGGGAGGGTAACAATCCTCATCCTTTTTTCTAAATTGCTGCCCCACATTTAATGTGGCAACTGCATTATTGGCCAGTGACCTGATGTTTTTCTCCTGCCTGCCAAACTGTTAGAAAACCACAGAGGCTGTTTCTTTTTCCGGAGGCAAAATTACCATATACAAACATCCGACTCAGGATAAGTAAATTACCTTGGTCAATTGATTTACAATTTATCTGGGGCAAGGTTTTGATAGAGATATTAAAAGGGAAGTAAAATTTATAACACTGACATAAAGCCCTGAATTCACAGCTTCTGCCAAGAACAGACACTTTGCACACTCTGCCAGGCAGGTTAACTCAGCCTTTTGGCTTATTGGAGTTTTCCATTTCTGACAGTTTCATTTATGCTTTGGGCTTTAAGTAACCTTCAGCTTAAGACTTCATCCTCCAGCGGACAGAGCCACGTGTAAAGACAGCAGTCACTCTATGTTTTCCTGGGTGTGCTCTGGGATCGTATCACCCCGTCCCTTTGATTCCTCCTATTCGCCAGTAGGTGGTGGACAAGAAGTACCGAGGTTCCTTATTTAAGCTGCCAAAAGATGCAGGAGTAGAAACCAGGGCATGTTTTTCCCCAGGCAAGGAATAGATCAGGATGCATTAGGACGTTTTTGTTTTCTTCCTAACTCCTGCTCTGGCCATTAAATCCCCTGTTTAAAGTAATGTATCAAGTCACATTTTGTAAAACAAACATTACAAAGGCTGTTCCACTAGAAGAAGAAGAAGAAGAATTAATAAGAATTTGCAATAATAAAAGTAGAAATAGTTTTTTGCAGATTTTTATTTTTTTGGTGCAAGGAAAAGTAGATACTTGAGAAAATTAAATAGAAGAGGCACAATGCTACAAATTAATCTGCAAACTGATGGAGACTAGGTCCTTTTCCTCACAACTTATCTTCATTCAGCCATGGTTAACAATGCATGGCAGATGAAAGATGCTTAATGAATTTATTCTATAAATTTTCTGCTCGAAGATATTATGAGAGAGAGAGAAAGAGCGAGTATTAGGACATGGCATATCTGGGAACGTGATCATGGATTATCCTCGCTTTGTAAACTTTACAGTATTATGATGGCTCAGTGAACTTTCAAATTGCCCAAGTGACAGATCTTTTTCTCATGGGAAAATAATAGAGTCATATTCTTCTTATTAAGAAAGGTCAAATAAATCAAAGCACAATCTTTTTGGTTAACACATTGGATTCAAATAATCTTGCTTGATACTGTGTATGAAGTCATCATGGGACTTTCAATTACTTGATGATATAAGGAATAAGGGTCTATAAAATTAAAAATAATTAAATAATGTGTAAAAATGGAAATTTTATAACTGTAAATACCCCCCTACATTTTTCTGTCTTTGTCTGTAATCAAGGTTAACTGAAAACCCCCTTTGACTCCCTTTGAAAACAATAATTATTATTCAAACTCAAAAAGAAAACAGCAAAAGTTGGTTTGGTCCCGGTCATTCTTTGACTGCACTGCACTGTGCAGGGATGTGTCATCTGTTCCATTATCTTCAACCTGTTCATAGTCCTGTTAGTGACTCCTACCTACTTTTTGTATCCAAACTCTACCCACCTGTTTGTTCATATCCTAAATTCACCCGTTTGCTTATATACTTAATCTCTATGATTGCATATTATTATTATTATATTTATTATTGTTCAGTTACAGTTGTCCCACCTTTTCCTCCATTGGTCTCCCCTACACTATCTCCCCACTCCCACAGTCAGTCACCCCCTCATTGTCCATGCCCATGAGTCCTCTATTAGTGTTCCTTTGCTTGCCCCTTCCTCTTCTTCCCCCTCTATTAACCCTTCCCTCCTCCCCTTTGGTTACTGTCAGTTTGGTCTTTAATTCCAAGTCTCTGGTTCTATTTTGTTCATTTGTTTCTTCTGTTGATTAGGTTCCACTTAGAGGTGAGATCATATGGTATTTGTCTTTCACTGCCTGGCTAATTCTATGACTACATATTATTTTTATCTCCAACTTAAATATCTGGACTTTATTCTTGTCCTTACATGGTCTAAGAATTTCCTTATAAATATTATCAATTAAGAATGTCCTAGCACATTAAATTGTATTGATATAGTTTCTGCCCATCTGTGTCACAAAACGGGACCTGACCCCACCTTATCTTTTCTCTTGATTGTTAACTGATATTTTCTAACATGAACTGACTTCTTCGTCAGGACCTGTGGTGTCTCCGTACCAAATTTAAAGGCATCAACCATTCGTTTATACTCTCTATTGTGTCCACACTATTTAACCCACCTTTAAGGTAGCCCTCCATCTTCCTTAAAATGCCTTTAAGCCCAAACCCGTATGGTACAAATAAGGACATATAAATGAGAAAATGATCTTGCTTGAATTTAGCTTTGATCAATTAGGCTGGAGACAGTAAGATTTAAAGACAGAGAGTTTCCTTAAGATGTACCTGGTTCTTAATGAAAACAGGTTATTCTCTGATAGTTTAGTATCAAATTTATCCTTCTTGTAATGGACATCTAAGTTTCCCACTTTGACAGAGGGAAGAAAAATGTAGACGGCTCAGGGGGAATGGAATCTGTGCAATAGAATCCAGGATGCCTATGTTGAAATTCACTTAATCTGTGTTTCTAGAAAACATGATGTTTAATGACACCCTCTCACATTTTTTTATTCCTGGACATGCCTTCCTGAAAACAAGAACACTTCTTCATATGACTTTGATAAAATTCACCACTGTTCCCTTTGCTTACCTATAAGGCCAAACACAAACCTACAAACTCCCACATATTGTCTCTAAATGAATAGCTGAATTGCTTTGGCTTCACTGATCAGTCAGAGCTAAAAGCTTGTTAATTGAATTTTTGGTAAAAATTCTCTTCTTTCCTCAATGTCCCTGAATTTTGGCCCATCCTCAGCCTGATCCCATTTAACAACCCTTCCATAATGGACCCTTTCAAGAGTAGGCTGGCTTTCAGGGTAAAACGTTCGCTGACCTATTGTCTCATCACACCTCCTTCTTCATCCCATCTCCCCAAACCTACTTTACTAGTCTTCGACATTCTCCTTTATAAAATGAAAGCTTTTTTTCTACCTAATCTTTGCAAGGCTGACAGATCTCTTAGAATATTGTTCCTCTTGGAATAGGCTCTGTCCTCCATTGCAAAAGTCCCTTTCCCTTGCTTTGCAATAAGCCTTGCAAATAAAGTCTATCCTTACCTAGGCAGAGCTTGTTCTCTGTTTGAAAGTTCTGGATGCTATGACTCATCAAGATAGGGCCACACTGGTAGATTCCCACAATCGCCACAGAGGTTATAGTGTCCTGTGAATCCTTTGAACTTTGCTGTGAGGGGATTGGAGAAAGCTTTTCATTGAGTTACTTTCTTGAATGGGTGTTTCAATCCTCTTGTCTGTTGAAGTATGGTTATTACTATGATTTTTTTTTCAGGCAAAGAGACTATTTTTTGCCTCTTGCTTGAGGTCTCTTCTGTTTTTCATAGGTTCCTCATACTTGGAGATCCTATAGAGCACTCTCTCTATCTCTTTGATCCCAGGGATTTCTAAAGAGTTTCCTTGGCTCTCTGTCCTGGTAATTTAGTGAGAAAATTAATCATCTGGGACTCTCCCCCAGCTTCTTTAAAGTTTCTTTTTCCACTTTGGCTCAACTCTCCATTAATCCCATGGGTAACTCTCACCCTATTGGGCACCTCATTCTTCTGTTGCTGCTGATTAAATGCTTTGTTATACAGAACTAATTCAGTGTGATCTCTCCAGTAATGGTAAATCTTTACCAAAGGCAATTAAGAATTCAAATATCATCTTTTGAAAACTTGGGATGTCCCTAAACTGGCTCAACTAAGCCTTTACTTTCTTATCATCTCTCCTTCCTCCCTTCTTCCTTTCCACTATCTTTTATCTTTTCCTCAACTCCTTGAATCCTTATATTCACCCTTTTCCACCTCCACTTACTGCACCCCACTATCCACCCTTGCCAGACCTTTTATTCCCATTCAAGCTACTCAATTCTCTGTAGTCCTTTAAGTTTAAGGGCCCTTTCTCTATTAAGGATTCCTCAAGGGCTCAAGAATCCCAAGAGCAACCAAAAGAGAATAAATAAACTGCTTGAAAAGAAGACAGGTATTTTACCTCTTAGATGGGCTTTGCAGACACCCAAATGGCCTCTCGGTCTCTTCTCAATTCTTTGCCAAAATTAGTCCATATTCTCCATAAGATTATACAGCATGGCAAATAAACGCTTATTGATTTCTTTCACAATTGTTGGTGGGGAGCAGGTAAATAAACTTGTCCCATTTTCTAGAAAAATTTTCCTGGTACAAACGAAAAGGTATGGAAAGAATAAGAGTCAGCTCTTTTATAAACCAGAGAATTATGTCTTTTGTATTTATGACTAAAACAGAGCTAAAATTTTAGAATTGAAACCATAAACTATTTTTGTATGTCTGTATATATATATGTGTGTATATTATATATGTATATGTATGTGTATATTATATATATATGCAGTATTTTCCTACCTCTAAGTGATATTATAAAATCAGATTATACAACCCCTTCAAAGAGATATTAAAGCACTTACATATATTGAATATTCTTAAACTTCCCAGAATGTAATGAAATTGAACTTACTCTGAAATAAACTTATTTCAACAGTAATTCTGTTTGCAGTATATTAAATTACAGATAGCTTCCAAGGTTTTAATAATTTAAAACTCTAGACTTATGCTAAATTAAATACATACAGTATATGGGATATGTTTTTGTTAAGAATAAAAAAAGTACTGTTTTTCCCCCTAAGGTTAAATAACTCTTTATTTCAAAATAAGAAAGATGAAAGTGTAGAAAAATACTTGAAGGGATATGGAGAGTTAAGCAGGGTTTGCAGAAAGCAAATTTTATTTGCCAGGGTCAAAGCTGGCTAAGGTTTGAAGGTTTGATGGGTTTATTGCTAAGGTTTTTAAATGAGATTTGGTAATAAATATTATATTCATAAAAAATAGAGTTTGGTTTTCTCTCTGTTAAAATGACAAAATTTTCTTGGGTAACTGATCTCCTCTTAATAACATTTTGTAGAAGTGTTTTGTTTTGTTTTGTTTTGTTTACACTGTGAAGAACTTGCCTGGAAGGTAAAGATTCTATGTCTTATCAAAACAGTTTCCTGTGACTTATGTTGATTTTATCTTGTTCTCGATTATGTCAGAAAACAGTCTTTGCAATGTTAAAATGCAGATAATGTTTTCCTTTCTTCCTCCCTTCCTTCCCTCTTTCCTTCCCTCCCTCCCTCCCTCCCTCCCTTCCTTTATTCTTTCATTCTATAATTGTGTTACCAACTTTTTACAATTTTTAATGTTTTGTATTGCACTTTGGTAACCCTATTTAACCACTTTTGTCATTTTACCTTCCCTAAATCAAATAGAAAATGATAATTTTTGCACCTAATATTGTCTTTGATATTTCTTAGAGGGTCCCTGGAAAATCTCACCGATATGTTCTTTCACTTTATAAAAAGAAAAGTGTTAAAAATAATTAGGTTTATTTGAGATGTTAATAGATGCATGGGAAGTGTCATATCAGAAGAGATGCTTAACTTTCACTAGATTAAATTTCAATAGGTAAAATATTATTGTTCCTAAAAAGCAAGTGGGGTCTTGCTGCCTGTCACCACCCTCTAGGAAAAACTCTGGAGGCAAAAGTTTGGTGATGCAGGAAAGGAGTCTTTATTCAAAAGCTACACAATTTTGGAATAACAGCTTTCCACATTAATCACTTAAGCCTATCGATTAAGGATAAAATCTTTAACTCCTGAGTTCACTGTCATTTCCCCTGTTCATTTTTAATTATCTTATTTCTATAGGATAGTTTATAAACTAACCAACAGAAGATACAAAAGCTACACAATTTTGGAAGAATGGTGGGCTTCTGCCTCAGAGCCTGGCCCCTCTAGAACATCCAAAAGCAGAGGTGGATTAATGTCAGTTGCAGCCCTGGGTGCAGAAGAAAATATTGGGCCCCTTAAAAAAAAGAGAGAGACAGGGAAAATAAAAATACATGTTAACCATATTTTTAAATAAATAAAAAATATTATGTGCTATTAATGTTTATTTCCAATAAAATTTGAATATAATACATGTATTGCATATGTGAAACCAAACTTGGTGCCATTAGAAAAAAGTGTAAAGTTGGGGTTTTGAAGGGCCTTTCAGAAGTCGGGGCCCAGGGCACGTGCACAGTTTGCCCACCATTAAATCTGCCTCTGCCCAAAGGAGAATAACCCTGTCACCCTCTGCCACGCCAGTCTGGTCCTAGGCTGAGCTGGAGTTTCTTCTACTATCCAAAACACCAGCCACAGGGAGCTACAGCCCAGTCATCCCCTTTGCCCCACTCCCAGGCAACCCCCACACCATTGTTCATGTCCATGGGTCTTTGGTTACCCCATTTCTGATATTGTACTTTACACCCCAATGGCTATCTGGTAACTACCTATTTATACTTCTTAATCCCCTTGCCTTTCTCCCATTCCCCAACATCCACTTCCCATCAGACAACCGTGAAAATGTTCTCCTTATCCATGATTCTGTCTCTGTTCTTGTTTGCTTAGTTTATTTTTTAGATTCACTTATTGACAGATATGTATTTGTTGCCATTTTATGGTTCATGGTTTTGATCTCCTTCTTTTTCTTAAATAAGTCCCTTTGAGAAAAAGAGTCACTTTATTTTAAATCCGCTGGCCCATAATTCCATGTGCTCCAGAGGTGTTCAGCTTCTCAGCCAATCCCCTCTTGGACTGCTTACTATTGCCTCAGGCAACTTCCTCCCTAATCCTCCCTACTCCTCCCCAGGGACCTGATCAGGTCTCCCTGTATCATTATTAATATAAATATTTCAGAAATCATATGAAATTCCTATAGATCTGACAGTGGCCTTGTTACCTATGTTTTTATTTATAAGAGTACTGTTGTCTTGCCTGATATTAGACAACAGTACAGTGTTTTCAGTCATAAATTCAGTTATTTTTCTAAATGTTGCATGCCACAGAAACAACCAAATGTCCTTGTTAGTTGTCTTATTTTTGTAATAAACTTTTATCAGTGATTTAAAATATACGTTTTTTTGTTTGTTTGTTTTACTTTGATGCTTCCATGATCGTGTTATAATTGGCCATAGGCCAGAGTCCTCCATCTCCAACAACAGAAAAAGACTTGGTCACAGGTACATGGTAAGGACTGTGCCAGATATTTTTGAACACAGGTTTCTGGTGGCCCTGCTTAAATAACTCTGAGCCCCTATAACTGGACAGAATCAAGATTTCTAGAATTCTAATGTAGAGGCTGATGGATCCCTTAGACTGCCAACTCAAGACTGTTGAAGCGAGAATTAATTGCACAGGGCTAACTACACCCATGAGGGGTGATTATGGGTTTCGTTTGGAGTGTTGCTGATGTTTTAATGCTCCATTTTCTGGAACTAAAATACCTTTCTCTCTTTTCTGAAGCTATCTATAACTCAAACCAATTTAAGATACTATGCTTTTGTAAATGGAAATGAAACATTGATCGTTTTTCTCCTTGCCTGATCTCTTCAGAATTTAAAGTCCTTTATATTTTTATTTACATGGCAATATAATTATATTCATAGGTTCAGTAAGAATCAGGACACCTTGATAACAGAACACAATTGAAAGCATTGGTTATAGAATCAAGGCTTTGAGTGGAATTCCTTATTTGATAATGATATTTGATTCAAACACAACTAAACACTTTTATAGAACTTGGTTGACTTCATAGAGTCAAGGCTTATAAAGCTCTCTTGGAAAAACTGGCTTGGAACCTGGCTTAAAAGATTCACAGCCTTACAGATGATTAAGCAAAGGAAATTTCTGGCAGACTTGGGGACCTTAGCATATTTTGAGGTCATTGAGAAGAAACAAATTTATCCAAATTGATAGGTATTGCAGGTAAAACCTAGTGATGAGCTCTTAACTTGCTTTTCTAGCCTCAAGAGAGTCTTAAAAATCTAACCTGCGATTCTTTATGAAAACTTCCAGTAAAACCATTTTTTAATGGCCTATATGTTAAATTACCATTCTTGCTTTACTTATGTAAATAATCATGCCAAATCTGATAAGATCAACATTATTTTGTGATAAAGAATATCTTTCTGCAACATTATCTTTGATTTAAAAAATTTTAGGAAAATGACTTTTGAGAGAAATGTGTTTCAATAAAAAATTGTAGCACACACTAGTTGATTACTGTATTCTGATTCTGTTCATTGTGTTGGAACTATATTTCCCTGCTTCTCTTTGTAATTAGCAGGTAACTGATAGACATGAAAAAAGAGTTTACTACCTACCTATAAACAGGATCAAAATTTGTTATGTTGCACATACACTCAGTCCTTACCAAAATTTCAATATTTGGCTACAACCCTCCAAACAAGCATAATCAATTTTTCTCCCTCCTTTCTGACTTAGTGACAAAGAACTAGAACCTGACTGCCTAGATTCTTACTGGAACTTTAGGTTGCCTATACTTCAAATTTCCCCCAAGATCTGAAGAAGTAATCTAAATTAAAGTCTAAGGAGTCTTAGTATCCTCCACAAAGAATTTATCACTACAGCTGGCTAAGTGTGGGCTGGATTTCCCCCTGGGATAGCTGCTGCTTAAATCACTGAGGAAGTCTGGTAAAATGCTCAGGCCACGTGCGCCCTTGCAAAAGAGGCTGCCACAGGGATGTGAAAAACATCCCCCAAAGCTTCAACCTTTTAGTTTTAATGACTCAAAAAACAGTGCTGCATAATAAAAATATTTTAATCCATGGACTTTTTAAAGTCAATAAAAACTTTTATGTTAATATTTCTACTTTGAATTTTAGGCATCCCTCTTTTTAAGGTGCTTAAAGAAACTGACATCTGTTACAACTTTTCAGTAGATAACCCAACTGATTTTGTAGAAATAATGTCAACCTGAATCCTCAGGAAACTATTTCTTATACTGTGCCCCACTTGGGAGATCTATGATCCTCTGAGTTGTTCAGCAAAGAAGGCATATCATTATTCTTGAAAAAGAGAAGAGGCTGACACTGTTAGAGGTTACCCAAGGCTTGAGATTCTGGACAACAGGGGAAGATAATGAAATGCCTCCCACTGTTTTTTATTTAGAAAAAGCTTGCTGCAAATAAAGACTCTTCCCCTAATGACTTAGATAAGACTCAGGGATGCCCCCTTGTTTAAGCATGACAGGATCAAACACAGACCTACAATTCTCATTTTTTGCTACATAAATGAATAGCAGAAGTCTTTTGTTCTCATTGATCAATTGTAACAAAATATTTGTAAACCAAACTTTGGTTAAGATTCTTTCCTCTTCCACACTCCTGAATTTTGACTCACCTTCAGTCTAAGGCATCATACAAGCTCTTGTTAAATCTCCTCCCAAAAAACAGGCTAAAGTCAAGGTAAATCATTCTTTGGTCCACTATCTCATCATGACATCCTTGCTCACTCAATTCCCTAAACCTGTTTTTTTCTTTTTTTTTTCTCTAGACTTGATTACTCCTTACAAAAGAAAAGCCTTTTCTTTTCCTCCTAACCATTGAGAATCTTGCAGATCTCATAGAGCATTTTCCTTATCAGGATAGCCCCTTCTCTGCCTCCTGCAATCATCTTTTGGAATATAGCCCCTCCTCACCTAAGTCTAGAGTTTATTATTTGACAACAAATATGTAATACCAGTAATCCTTAGGGCTGCATATGGCATTAACATTAGCCTGGAACAATGGCTTTTGAAGTTGTTTCAACCACAAAATTATTCCATGAAACAGTGAACATAGGACTTTATTTTGTAGAACTGCAATAGAGACTGATCATATGTGAGTTTTAGGTTCTAAGTCATCAATAAAAGATGAATTTTGAATAATCACAATTATCCTTTAAACCTCTTACAATGGTCTACCTTTCAGATCACCACATAATTTCTTAGAAAGCTCCAGAGCCAGACTTTCCTACGTCACTGGATAGTTCATGTTTCTTTGGTTGTGAACTAGCGGTTGGCTTGAATTGAAAGGTTGAGTGAAAAATGTATTTCTTCAAATTTTAGAACCACACAAAATTAAGATACCCACAGAATATATAGTACACAGTAACTTATACCAACTACCTACCAGCATTTCCCACTTCACTCTAGGTATTTGTTCATTTGACTATCTACGATTTAATTTTAATATGTTTAATGAATATTTTGATGTGACCCACTATAGTGAAAGCTGCTTTTGTTGAAACAAGTCAGGTGTGGGTTCAGAGCTTCACCCACAGCACTCTTTTGCCTTTCCTTAACTTCTAAGAATCCTTCAATTCTATTAAGCATTAATTCATACTCCTAATCTAGCCTAGCCACCCATCGATATTACTGATATTACTTTTCAAAAATGGAGACAAAAGACATTTTGCCTTTTCCTGCCTCCTCCATTAGGTTTGTCTGTTATCTTTCTCAAGTCATGTGAACTTCATCACACACAAAACTCTTCTAACTGGTGCAACTTTGGGGCCTGTTGAAAACTGCTTTAAATAGGCTCGTTAATGAATTAGAAATAGGTATAATTTTCACAAGGGTAAAGTTCTGGGTCACCAAATCAAATAAAACCCAAAACCTAAGGCACCACTCTGAAGACTACTGCTTATCTTGCTAAATTCTTATACCCTGTTTGTAAACTGAGACCCATTTAACTTTTTTTTATTTAAATAAATCCTATAAAAACATAGTTTCATCAATGGAAAACAGTCTCTAACATTCCTTGTGGCATTTAGTAAATCTCTAGGCACAAATGTAGATCATGGTATTTAAACTTTTGCCTTTCCATCCTGGACTAAGACACCCAATTAGGCCTTTCAAAAACTATCTAAGCATTCCTGGATTATATCCTGATTGGGATGCTTCAAATGCTGACTAATTCCCCTAGTGTCTAGAATAAAGTTAATTTATTCGGAATTATTTTAAAGTGACTCATAGTCAAAAGAACAGGCCCAGGGAATCTAACAGAGTTAACTGATATCCCAAGTGCCATAGAATTATTTCGCAGGCATAGTGACATAGATTCCAATTATATCTGGAAAAACATTTAGTCTATTTTTTTCATGTATTGATTGGTTATAGTCAAATATTTAGTCCTCCATAGAGTAAGGAATAGAGCCTCAGTAGCAAGAACATCTGTCCAGGGATCTTTTCAATACACAGGTTAAGTACCTTGTTTCTGAAACCTTGTTTGCACCTCAAAACCTACAGTTCATTTTCATTCTAAAATTGATTAGTTTTTTAAGAAAATTCAAAATGTTAATAAAATAAATTAATGAAGTTAAAATAAAAAAATTATAAAATAGCCATACCTCAAACTTTCTCACTAGTAAAATTATCTTTTATGAGTCCTAATGAAACTTTAAGTGTTCTTGTCAGTTTTTTGCAAAGTACCTCTCCAGTTTTTTTATCACATATTTTTATTCACAAGTTATTAAATGATTTCAAAACACTGTGTACTCTGGGTTCATGAGTACATATGAAGGATACTTTACTAATTCAGTGAAGTATAAATTAATTTATATTTCTATAAAGTAAGTAACTCATTTTAACTTGTGCATGTAGTTTCATATTTTATAATCCATATAAGAATTTCTTTAATTTGTCATTGCTAACTTGAATACAGAGACATTGATTATTTTAAAGTATCAAAATTGCTATAAAATTTTCAAAATATTATATGCTAAAAGAAGAGCAAATTCTACATTTGGAACTGAGAGAAATAATGAAGTCTACAAAATGGTTCATGAACACTATTCCTAAGTAAACATTATTAAAACAAATTAATGAATATTTTAACAATTTTAATGCAATTATGTTTGATATGTGAGACTATATTGAATACACACACACACACAAAACTTCAGTGCTTCAAAAGGCAAATATTTCCTGGGAAACTATATATATATATATAATATATGCATAATATTTCTGTATGCATTACTTATTAGCAGATAAGTAAGATCAGCATGCTTTGAAGAAGTTCATAATAAAGTATCAGGGCACTAGGTAACAAATCAATGGCTGTTTTAATGATTGATTTTCCTTGAGGGAAAATATATTTTGGTTTGGAGACCTAACTTCTTTGTACTTGAATACATACTGAATAAAAAGCACTATTTCCATCATCAGTGTGTTTATAAAAGCTTTTTGTTGTCTGCACTGCAAAGTCATTGGACTGAATTTTTTTTGGTGATGTATTGCCTGATAGTTAATGCTAATGCACTCAGTAGAATTTGTAGTCTTTCAAATTTTAACTAAATTTTTAAAGAGGAATATGTCTACCTGTATTATTAATTATTATGAGTCATTATCATATTATTCACATGAATTTATTAATGATAAATTGATATGAATACATTTTTTAAACTAAGGACACCACTCTCTTCTCATAGATATTTCACACTGTTCAAAGGGAGATTTTAATGGTTTCATTTTACTACAATGACATCCCTTATTTGAGCTTTTCAAGCCCTGTTGAGTTTTCCTTTCTATTATTTTATTTGTATAAAGATATTTCTAGAAGGAGAAACAGAACAACTAATATTTGAGCTATTATTTATACCATATTTGGTTCTATAATAAATAGTCTTAAAAATGCTTAGCTAATCAATATTAATTGCTTGTAAATACTCTTAACTATATTTATTTTTTCTAGACATTTGCCTTGATCACTCATGGTAACCATGTAAAAGAAATGTCACACGTCCAAGATATTTAGTAAGTACTATATTTATCTAAAAAAAGTCTAGAATTCATAAGTAAGTGGTGTAGGTCAGTCATGCTGTATGCTCACACCCACACACACAAAACTGACTCTCTAAGGCTAAAGTAAATGGGGTAAATTGTTAGCCTTTTTTTTCTCATTTCTGATTATGCTTTTGCTACTTTTATGGAGATGTTTATGAAGATCATGGCTAGGTTTTCAATGGGACTGATGCGGGGTGTATATACCATGAAAACTGATTTGTATAGCCATTATAAGGGATTATATAAAGTATACTAATGTTCATAATTCTTGGTCAAGATGTTCTTTTTCAGATTAGGCTAGATTCTATTTCAATTATATTGTCATTTTAATAGTTGTTATCATTTCAATAAATACTATTGAAATTATGGAAATAGGACAAGTTGTTATTTTGCTAGTGATGTATAAAGACTCTTGCCAGACTCCTATTTGTTAAAATAGAGATCAGTAGATTAGCAATAACATAAAGTATTAACTGCAACTGGTCCGAAGTATAGGAAATGCTCTGTAAATAATAGCTGTCATTACTATTACCAAGTTGTGTTCTTTTTTTCTGGTTTATTTATACATAATACTCTTACACTCTACTTATGGTTGCTGTTTTTTATCCCAAATTCAGAGAGGGAGTTTTTTTGTAACTCAAGTCACATGAACCAAGAGTCAATAATTTGTAATGTATTAAAATAATTGCATTAGTTTTCTACTACTGTTGTAATAAGTTATTACAAAATTAATGCTTTAAAAAAACATATATTTTGGTTCTGCAGTCTGAAGTCCAATACTGGTCTCACTGGGCTAAAATCCAGATGTTAGCAAGGCCACATTCCTTTCTGGATACCGAGGTGATTTTTTTTTTGAGTTCCCAGTCTGCATTTCTTGGCTGTGGTGACATTCCTCCATCTTCAAAACCAGCAACAGTGAACTGAGTTGTCTTCCACTTTCAATCTCTCCCCCTTCTCCTTATATCCCATCTCTCTAACCCAGCTAGGAAGAAGTCTTCACTCAAAACTCATATGATTAGATTGACCCATCCAGATAATCTAGGATAATCTCCCCATCTGAGGTTCAGAATATTTAATCACTTCTCTGTATTCATAGTTTCTGGAGTTAGAGTTGTCCCAGTTTTGGGGGACATCTTTGGGGACCATTGTTCTGTCTACTATAAAAACCCTTTAATATTTTTAAATCTTTTTTTAGACATTATGAATTTTAGTTGTTTTAATTATATCAGATTCATTGTTGTCCCTGAATCTCTTTCAGCACGTGTTTCTTGAAAAAAACTAGCTCGTTCATTTTACCAATTATTACATAGATCACAGCAAAACAATAAAAACAGGTTCTGAACAAGATTTCTGGTCTTTTTCTTTAACCACTCTCCACTTTATTCTCAACCTCATTTCTCTGATACAGGCCCTCACTCTCTCTCACATGGATTCAGTAAACTGCCTGCTCTCTGCTTCTTTCTCTGCTTCCATTTTGGTTTCAAGTTAGCCTTTTTCCCATATGTTAGTACAGCCTAAAATCAAAGGCTCATCGTGCTATTTTTCAATTTTAATCACATCGTTAGAACAGTGGAGGAAATGAAAAACTCATAGCCCTTAACATTATAAACAAGGTCTTTCAAAATCTTGGAAAATTTGCTCCCCAGACTCATCTGTAAGCACTTTCATCTTAACAACTGTCAGTCTGGGGAGGGATAAGGTGGGGATAGTAGAAAGAAGGTGAAGGAATTATTCAAAGAACATAAATGAATGACCCATGGACAAGGACAATGGTGTGGGGACTGACTGTGGGAGTGGTGGGTGGGTTGGATGGAAGGGAGCAAAGGGAAAAAACTGGACAACCATAATAGCATAAACAATATTTAAAATATTTTTGAAAAAGCACTCTCATGTACTTAAGTCTGCACAAAACCACATTCCCCACCATCTTTTCAATTCCTGCTCTCTCTTAAGTATATTTTTTCTCATTTTTATTTGCATTAATATTTACCTTTCTGGCATAATACTGCCAAATTTTACTCGCTCACCTAAGATGTTCGAGTATGTGTTTGGCGAAGTTCATCCCTTCAATGAAAATTAACTACACTTTCTTCTATGATCCTACAGTACTTTGCTCATATGCTGTTGCATTATCACATTCACATGCCAATCATCTATTTATTTTTCTGCCTTCTCTCTTAGAATGTGTAATTCATTAAATCGGGGACATGTTGTCTATAGTCACCTGTGTCTCCTATTTCTTTTGCTTGTTTAATAAATATTAAGTACTAGCTATAAGAATAGGCTGTGAATTCATATAGGACTGCACAATAAGTCCAATATATAATACATGGTGAAAGATTATAATTTAACGAAGAGCTAGCCTTTAGCTTTCTCTGTTACCATTTATTGTAAAGAGTTTATGAGTCCAACCAGTTGTAGGTATATGCTAACAATAATGAGAAACAGAAAAATAAGTGGTCAAAAAATTCTGAAAATTACTTGTTATATTTGCTTTATTAGCAGGTATGACTTTTGACTTGAAATAAACATAATTATTTATATATATTTGTATTCAATAATTAGTTCTTCAAGCAAATAATTATACATTCCTTTTTGACTCTATGCAAAAAAAAAAAAAAGGTGGTTTATATATAGTACATGCTTTAAAGTCAGTTCAATGTTAGGGGTGAATTCTGTTTTACCAACATAGACATCAATATAACTTCAACAGCATCACTATATATTACATATTTAAGGCTATTGGTAAATATCAATAATCAGTAATTTATTTCATAGATAATTAACTCACTAAAAAAGATGTAACTTTGCAATGAATTTAGTATCTCATACACAAAAACATGACTCAAACAAATAAAATGGTTCCAATAATGATAATAGAGTTATTTGTTTACTTCTCTGTGAAAGTGAAAAGTAAATATTTACCAATTTGAATTTGCCTTTTCATGTGAGAAAGTGAGTATGATAACCAGATTTATCATAAAACCTTTTCTATATAGTGATCATTCTGGGTATAAATGAGGCACGAAGATGTTAAAAGCTGTGTAAATTTAAACTGTTGGAGTGAATAACAGAAAGAAATCTAGCCTGGGAGTCATCTAAAGATGCAGAGTTTATTGGCTTATTTCTCACTTGAACATTAGTCAGCTCTGCTAGGGTCTTGGACAAATTATTAAAACTTTCTGGGTGAAATATATAGAATGGAGCAAATATTCTACAAATTTCCTTTCAGCATTATTAATTATAGCAGTCTTTTTAAGTCTGTAAAATCAGTTAGAGTTAATCACCCACAGTAAAGAAGTTGATTTTTTTTTTGAAGGGATGATTAATTATACTACCAAAAAGAGCATGCACTCAGATTAAAGTAAACAATGCATTCCTTCCTTTCTTCTGCACTTCCTTATGCCCTTCCTTCCTGTCTCCCTTCCCTTCCTTCTGAATTAGATCATTTATAATAAGGATTTAAAAGATATAAGAGAAGAGACTAAATGCATTTTATAGCACAAATATTGAACAACACTGATTTGAAATACTGTGTACCACAAGCAAAAGTAAGACCAAAGATCACACAGTTCCTATGACTAAAAAGAAATATTTTAAATACCATATGATAATTATTATTTTTTCTAAACTAAACTAAATCAGGAAGATTTCCCACTCGGGTCTTCATATAAAGTTTGAGAATAACAACAAAATGTTGAAAACGATCTGTTACCGACATTTGCAATTTAATTAATGCTGAAAACATTTTTCAATAAGCACATCAACTCAGTATAAAAGCCAGGAGCAAAATTTTAAATCATTGTTTTGTGAATATGATTTTGTAGAGGGCATGCATAATATTAGGTAAGAATACTGTTTCTGGAATCTAAGCTATCACAGGGTAGAGATAATGAATCTAAAATGAAAGTTTTAAGCACAAGTGCCCATAGAAAACAGGCAGGGAACAGTAGGTGAAACGGCTAGCTGCGTTTTCCAGCGCTGTGTGAGGCCAAGCGGAGTGCACCCGTCGAGTACCGGTTCCCATGGAGAGGGTTGCAACAACGGGTTCCAGGTAACTGGTGTTGCTGTGACCTTTTAGAAAGAGCTTGGAGAAAGAGGCAGATTATAAACATATTTTAACCAAATTAATAACCACAATAATAATTCGACTTCATTTTCTTTAAATAACTTACAGTTCTTTACACTTTCATCTACATCAGCTTTTGCTTTGGAGCAAAAGTTTGAGATCAGAAAGAAAGGAATATTATTGCTGGTTTACAGTAGAAGGAATTAAATGAATTTAAGAGACTTGATCAAATCAGGCCTGGGATTCAAATCAAAGCTGTCAGAATGCCTAATCAAGCATTCTGTTATATCACACAACACTCACTCCTTGGTTTGAACTTGGGAATTTACGATTATCTATTGACTCGATATATGGGAACAGATTTACAAAACTCTCATTAGGAACTAGCTCACCCTATATGTATATTACCATGGACAGAAGTAATAGAAAGTAGACCAAAATTTTTTTAAAAAGTTATAAACACTGAATTTATAAAAAGCACAGTTGCAAAGTAGTTAAATGTTGGCCCTTAACAGAAACTCCAATATTCTAGCTGTACTATTTGCTAGCAACTTGGTCAAGTATATTCCTTTTTTGAGCCCAAGACATGAGCTTAGAGATGCCTTAAGGATAAAATAAAATATACATGCTAAGCACAGTGAAGGACCATAGCTCATAATAAACATCAGATAATATGGAGGATGCCCTGGTGACTCCCGAAACTACCGTCAGAATGGATTAACATTCCTCCCAACTGCTGAATCACAGAGATGGATGGTCAGCTTTCTCCAGCCTGTCCTTAGATGAGAAGAGATGCCTCACCCAAGTAATGCCCCTTTCCAGAGACAGCTGAATCCTATGACTACTTAAGACAGGGAAATAAAGCCTTGTATTTTTTCATTTTTTTGTTTTTGGGTTTCGTTTCTTTTTTTGGTTCCACATGGTGATCATATAAGGCAACATGGTGAAGGGTCATAACAGCTCCAGAATTCTGTGTAGATTCAGCTACAGCCTTTGTTGAGGTGACACTGCAGCTCAGATTCATTTCCCCTCCGACCCTACTATCTTTCCTTTCCCAATAACTTTTCACCCTGACAGCATCCCCCAAATAGCTTCCTGCACAATAATGTCTACCTCAGAATCTGCTAACCCAGGAACCTTCAGCACCTAACACTCACTCTCACGTTTTAAAATTGTGTATATTAAAAGCAAGATCAGAAAGTTTAAGAATAATTCCTTGTCTCATGTTATCAGCTAACACCAAGCCTTTTGGGCAATATCAGGGCTGACGGAAAGATTTCAAAACAGTCAGATGCAAAGCTGAAAGAAACTGTAACGAATTTCTTGGCTGGATTTGAAGCTTTAAGGCCTATGGATTCACATCAAATACCAGTTAGGTTTTGTCATTGTTTCTTCTAGTAATCAGTTCTATTTGTAAAAGGATTACTTTCATATTCCAGATATACAGGAATAAAGGTTCCACATTGCTTTATGGGGAAAAAAAAAACCTGTTTAAAATAGTTTTTACACTTGATACTTTTTAAACATCATACCTTTAAGGCATGAAATACTACATGTTTCTTTATCCGAGTCTCACTTTATAACTTGAATTCTTTGGAATATGTGATGTTTTATACACTTATTCTTCTAGGTCCATAAAGCAATACTACCAGTACAAACTAGCCCCAAGGCTCCTTTTAAGGCTGAATTGGGAAAATCAATTAGGTGGTTACTGCCCACAGAATATCCTACAATATTCATTTAGAATTCAATATTTCAGATAAATCTTTTTCATCTGCTTCCTTTTCATAAATTCCTATATTGCTTTTAAAAATATTTAAAAATTAATATATTCCTCTTATGCACATTTGTTCATGTCATTTTCTGATTCTAATTAGAAATAAACATCTAGATTTCCAGTTTCAGCTTGAGAGTGTACACTTTTTATCCAAACACATATTTCTCAACAAAATGAAATAAATTAGAATAATTTAGCCACATTAAATTTATTCTAGGATCCAGATATTAACACAAGCAAAATTTCTACACATTCTCAAATAAGAAACTTGATGAAAGTCCTTAGTTCAACCTGTTAGGTCAGCTTTATTTACCTCCACATTTTACTAACTCAACAACTTTTTTACATCAAAAATGTTAGGACAGTCAGTGATGTGGGTTGTGAAAGAATTCACAAAAAGAAGAAAGCAGAGAGTAAAGTTTTTACTCACTCCCCAAGAGACAAGAAGGGCGTTGTTGTGGAGAGATGTTGGGTAGGGGCTTTGAGTTTTCATTGGATTACGACTGGATTATAAAAGGGTAGAGGGGTTGCTGTTGTTTCTCCCTCCGGGCACTTGGGGACATTGTTTGGTTTTGCATAAACTGCAGTTTGCTCCAAATTTTTCTTCTTCCTGCAGCTGTGGGGGTTGGTTAGACAAGGTCTGTTCTTACTTTCTAGTAACTTCCCATCCAGGGACAGAAGTTCAGAGTAAAACTGTTACGGAAAAATGAAACGACTAGACACTGAGGGGTTAGGAGCATGATCTTTATTTAC